>BSBK01009712.1:420000-655000 GCA_027943335.1 Chamaecyparis obtusa
CAAACTAAAATCAAAGCCACCTCAGTTTAAGCCTAAAACGGATGCGCCCATGCACCGTTTGATATGCTTGGATATAAATGGATGTGGGTGTGCAAACTCAAGCACTTGGAGCATGCAAGATAAATGATGATTTGAGGATCAAGAAGACCCAAAATGACACAAAATAGGTATGAGGAACCTATTTTGCCTCAAAGGCCTCAAGAACACACAAATATGCAAAGCTAAATAAATGAACTAAGATTGATTAAACAAGAAATGAATCTATGTTAATCCCATTAAGCTAATTTAGATGTGATTTAAGCTTGAAAATGATCTAAAATGATGAGTTTATGTTTATGCTAGAATGAAAATGACATTATAACTTTGCTATTGAGTTTGAGAGTTGAAAGATGATTTGCCTTAGGAAGTGAGGGTATTTATAGGATTTCTAAAGGCTTGGGGTAGGAGGAATGAATGGCCAGGATTGAAATCCTTAAGAGAGGCCAAGATTCACTCAAAGGGAAGCACATGGATTGTGCTAGTTCTCAGCCAATCAGGAGGTGACACATGTCACAAGGTGAGTGGATGAAGGGAAGGGCAAAGAGGAGTCAACAAAGGGGGCTCCAAGCTCATAACTCTCCAAATAAATGCTTGTAAGAGCAATGAATGGGCTTTAAGAGGCTTTGAAGACTTTGGGGAAGCAATAAATGCTTTGTGGTTGAGATATTTGGAAGGAAAGACTTTGCTTTAGTTTAGGAAAGTCTTAAGCTTGGTTAGGATTGCACAAAGGTTTAAGGGTAGGATTAGGATTAGATTAGGACAAAAAAAGGATTAGGATGGGTGAAGAGGATGGATTTGAGAAGATTCTAGAAGAGTCTAGATTTCTCCTTAGTTTCATGGAATAAAAGTTATTTATTCCAAAAGCTTAAGTTTTAGGAATATTTATTAAAATATTTTCAATAAATATGAAAATTAAATATTTAACCTTAATTAAATATTTAACCTTGGGATTAGGGTTAGAAAAGATGGGATTAGCCTTTTAATCGAAATTAAGAAGGGATTAGAAGATTTTGGAAGAGGTTAGTGGTCTTAAGGAAATTGGCCAAGTTTGGGATAAAAAATAAATTAATTTATTTTTTGAAGTTTTTTGGTCAATTTATTAATTAAATAATTATAAATTAGGGATAATGTCCAATGACATTTTTAGGCTAGATTCCTTAATTAAAGATTTTTAATTAAGAGAGAGGGATTTAATGCCATAAAAATAAATAAATTAATTAAATAATTAATTAATTAATAAATGATGATGTCATCAAGGATTTTCAGAAAACAAAAATAATTTATTTTCTGAAGGATTTTTCGGTGTCTACATTTTGCCCCTCTTTGATGCGATGCCGCAAGTGGCATGGCGTCAAAGACAAGAAAACAAGATGCCGAGGCTAGAATCAGAAGAAGAGGGTATGACGCCTGGGTGGACTAGGAGAAAGAGAGATACATGCCCCGGTAGGACAAAATCATGGAAGATGCACCCAGTGGGACAAGGAGAAAGAGGGATTACGCCCTGGGACAGAGTGTGCCCGACGGGACGAGGAAGGAAAGGCCTAGGAAGAAAGGGGAGATAAATAACCTCACTTCTAAGAACAAAAGGTGGATGATATGCAAGATGAGATGGAAATGCAAGATGCAAGATGCAGCTGTATGCAAAGATGCAAGATTAATCTATATGATAAATGCAAGGGACCAGATAGCTCCAAGTGCAAACGGGAGTGCACAACCTAGATTTAATATAGCTATGTTAGAGACCTGCCAAGGATACTGGGATCACGAGGCCTGTCAATAACGTCGCAGAGGACTGACGAGGACTGACGCTAAACAAACACACAGGGTTGCCCCAACATCACACATGAAGCGCAGAGGCGACATGGCGGATCCGATGCTGAAGGAACCACAAACACACAACTGACTCACAGGCAGAAGCGAAAGATCAAAAGACCTTGCCCCAGATTATCCGCACACGCAGCACACCGTGATATAATGAATCGTGGTGACCCTGGTGGGATAATGAGAAGCCAAAAAGATTAACAAGACCCAAAGGACAAAAACCAAGGTCAAAATGATAACTCCAAAAAGACATTCTTTGCCAAGGAGAGAGATTAGGTTTGATTGATGGTGGGAAGATTGGTCGGACAAGAGGAACGATATATCCTCAAGGACCAGGATGGAAGATTAGGTCAGACAGGAGGAACGATATATCCTCAAGGACCCATGGGTTGGTGAGAGAATAAGTGTAGTTATTTGCTGGCAAAAGCTGAAGTTCAAGGAATAATCAGGATGAGCAAGGATAAGTCGACAATTGATGTTGCTGAAGCACAAGGCCTGAGTGGGACTAAAAGTTTTCTGAGGCTGGGGATGGGACAAGATATTTGATCAAATGCTGCTGCAGGACGGACAAAGGCTATGTACAACAAGGAGGAACGATATGCACAAGGGATATGTACAGAAGCCCAGGATTGGGGATAGGAAGATCACACTCGGCAGGACTTCACTAGGACGGAGACAAGAAGGATAAATACAGAAAGGATTGCGCTGTACAGGAAAGGGATAAGGATATGGTACAAGATATGGTACAAAAGCTTTGGAATAGGATATGGATTGCAGATGGGTTGGAGGAAGATGGAAGCTGAAAGGACAACTGAATAGATAAATAGCTCAGTTTACTATGTTGGTGCCTGTTTGCCAGGTTTTCACCAACATACTTGTCCAAGGCGCTTGAATTGCCAAGTTTTCACCGTTGGACGATTATTTTCTCTTTCTCTTTTCTCTTTTTTTTTTTTTTTTTTGAATGTTTTTGGATTTTCTGATATATGCAGGATCAGGTTCAGGCATAGAACCTCTTCAGATGGATGATGTTGATAGGATCATTCAAGTGCTCACCTTCTGGTGTTGATAGCTGATAGGCACCCGAGCCAAAGGATGCGGTGACAACATAGGGGCCCAACCAAGTAGGCTCAAACTTGCCTTTCTTTTCTCTATTTGCTAGGACCTTTTGATTTTCTTTAAGGACCATGTCACCGACCTGGAATTGTCTAGGATGGACCTTTTTGTTATAACTCCTTTTAAGTCGATTCTGGTATGCAACCAGGTGATCGTAAGCTTGCTGTCTCTTTTCATCTAGCAGATCTAGTTGTGTGAGCCGGGCCACACGATAGTCTTCATCAGTTGTATAGTTCTTCATGGAGACGCGCAAGGATGGGAGCTCAACCTCGATCGGTAGAACGGCTTCAGCACCATATACAAGGGGGTATGGGGTGGTGCCTGTGGGAGTGCGATAAGAAGTGCGGTAGGCCCAAAGGGCGGGATTGATTTGGAGGTGCCAGTCACGACCAGAATCATTGACAACCTTCTTGAGGATTTTCAAGATAGTTTTGTTAGTTGCCTCAGCTTGGCCATTTCCTTGAGGGAAATATGGACTGGAGAAACGGTGATGGATGTGGAGTCTGGCACATAGATCATCCACATGCTGGTTTTCAAAAGGTGTGCCATGGTCTGTGAAAATGGTAGATGGTATGCCGAAGCGGCAAATGATGTGGTAGAGGATGAACTTGGATATTTGGATGCCAGTGGTTAGGGTGAGCGGAATCGCTTCAACCCATTTGGTAAAGTACTCTGTGGCTGTTATGATATACTTGTGTCCATCCGAAGAGAGGGGGGTGATCAAGCCAACGAGGTCGAGGCCCCAACATGAAAAAGGCCACGGTGGTGCAATAGGCTGTAGATCCTGTGCTGGTGCATGTATCAAATTGGCATGCTATTGACATGGGAGACATTTCTTGACAAATTCACACGCATCATGTTCCATTGTTGGCCAATAATATCCAACTCTAAGCAGCTGCTTTGCTAGAACCATGCCACTCATGTGGGCACCGCAAATTCCAGCGTGAACTTCTTGTAAGGCCAGGACGGCCTCGTTTGAGTCTAAACATCTAGATAGGACATTATGATACCCGCGACGATATAGGGTGTTGGCTACAAGAGTGTAGTGGGAAGCTCTGCGAATAAGGTTTTGGCGTTGGTTATTGGTGAGATGGGGAGATATGATACCATTTTTTAGATATGCATGGATTTCGTGGTACCATGGGGATTGGGGACCAACCAAGACACACACCATGTCTGCATCGGCGTTCTCATAAGCTGGTGAATGTAGCTGCTCGACTAGAAATTCATACTGTGATGCATCTCGTGGTATTTCCAATAAGGATCCGATGGTTGCCATTGCATCTGCTACTTTGTTTTGAAGCCTTGGGATCTGATTGAATTGTAGATGTAGGAAATGCTCTTTCAGTTTATCCACCAGTTGCTTGTAGGGTAGCAATTTGTCGTCCTTTGTCTGATACTCATCTAGGACTTGTTTGATAATCAGCTGTGAATCTCCAAATACTTGTAATTCTGTGATGTTCCATTGGATAGCTGTTTTGAGACCTAAGATGAGTGCCTCATATTCTGCAATATTGTTGGTACAGGGGAATCCCAACTTGAATGATTTTGGAATATAGTCACCTTGAGGTGTGACGAATAGGATTCCTGCCCCAGAGCTATGGGATGTGTTGGAACCATCAAAGTATAGTTTCCACATGGGCTGCTCTTCAATCATGCATAAATGTTCATCGGGGAATTCCATGATTAGTGGATAGGCATCCACCAATGGTGCTTCTGCTAGTTGATCGGCAATGACTTGCCCTTTGATTGCTTTGCGATCTACATACTGAATGTCAAATTTGCTGAGTAACATGACCCATTTTGCCATACGGCCTGTGAGGGTTGTCCTTGATAACAGATACTTAAGAGGGTCCACCTTTGATATGAGCTTGATTGTGTGGCTAAGCATGTAATGTCTAAGTTTTTGAGTGGCAAAGACCACTGCTAGGCATGCTTTCTCCATGGGTGAATAGTTAAGCTCATAGCCCACAAGAGTATGACTGATGTAGTAGATAGCTCGTTCTCTGTTTTCATCATCATGCTGTGCTAGGAGTGCCCCTAGTGCTGTAGCTGTTGTTGAGATGTAAAGGATGAGTGGGCATCCTGGAACTGGTGGTACTAGGATTGGAGCATTAGCTAGATACTCTTTGAGCTTATCAAAGCTTCTTTGACATATGGGATCCCACTTGAAGTTGGTGTCTTTGCATAAGAGATGTGAGAAGGGTTGGCACTTGTCCGCTAGTTGCGAGATGAACCGCCGTACTGATTGAAGCTTGCCCTGTAGGCTTCTGAGCTGTTTGAGATTTCTTGGTGGAGGCATCTCTGTTATTGCTTTTACCTTTTTAGGATCGATCTCTATGCCTCATCTAGAGACGATGAAGCCTAGAAGCTTGCCAGATGTAACACCAAAGACACATTTCTTTGGATTAAGCCTTAAGCCATAATGATTCAGACGATCAAATACACGCTCTAGGATGTTGAAGTGTTCATCTCTTGTTTTGGATTTTGCAAGGATATCGTCCACATAGTCTTCAAGGATCTTGTGGATCATGTCATGAAAAATGGCTGTCATTGCTCGCTGATATGTTGCTCCTACATTCTTTAGCCCAAATGGCATCATGTTGTAGCAGAAGGTACCCCATGGGGTTGTGAATGCTATTTTATGTTGATCTGCTTCCGCTATATGAATTTGGTTGTAGCCTGAAAAGCCATCCATTAATGATAACATCTCATGACCCACTGTGAGGTCTACAAGCATGTCTATGTTTGGCAATGGGAAGTCATCCTTAGGGCATGCCTTGTTCAAGTCTCTGAAATCAGTGCATATTCTGATGTCTCCTGAAGGCTTTGTGACTGGCACCATGTTAGAGATCCACTCTGAATAATCTATTGCTCTGATGATCTTAGCTTGGAGGAGCTTCTCAAGCTCTGCTTTGACGAGCAATGCTACCTTTGGATGCATTTTCCTTAGCTTCTGCTTCACTGGTTTGACGTTTGGATCTACTGATAGATGATGAACAACAAGGTTTGGATCAAGCCCAGGCATGTGGGCGTATGACCATGCAAAGTTGATAACTGATTCCTTGAGCAAGGCGCTGAGAGCGATTTCTTCTCCTTCTGTTAGGTTGACTGTAATGTAGGTGATCCTTGGACATTCTTCTATTCCCAAGTTGATTGGCTTGGTCTCTTCTATGATGATCGGCGACTGCTCTGGTCTATAATCTTGGATAGGGGGAAGAGGCAAGGCTTCATCTTCTAGCGCTTGAATTGCCAAGTTTTCACTAGAAGATACGCCCTTTATTTTTACTATTTTGGAATCAGAATGTGCCCCAAGGGGGTTTTCACATAAAGACTCATGATGTTCTCTTGCTATTTCATTTTTGTGACTAAAGCTTGCCTCTTCCCCAAAATATCCTTCTGGGTGAAGCTGATAGACAAAGGTTGATGTTGGATCCTGTTTGCTTGCTGGATCTGATGCCCCCATGAATTCTAGGAGTGCTTGTGCGCTTTGGAACTCATCGATGTGTGCGATACTTGGTTGATCCCAATCTATGAGGTCGGGGTTTGTGAGGGGAAGATCTATGAGGTTAATGGAGAGTTGTTGGAGAACAGAAGTCCCCAGGAGGGTGTCGTCGGTAAATATATCGTTGTAGGATCGGATGTCTTTCTCTTCGGGGATGTCTTCAATTTCCACAAGGTCATCCTGGCTATTCGAAAAGTTCACGTTGGTCATGTTAGTGTCCGCAGTTGTGGTATTGGGCTCTTGTTCAAGCAGGCGAGGGGTATTAAAGCCAAGTCCTTGCTGTTCTGGATTCTGGGATGGTATGATAGGAAACAAATTTTCGTCCTCTTGTGGTCCTAGACGACCACCTTGATAGTTATAGTGTTCTGTGACATTTTTGTAGGGGATTGGGTATTTCTCTTTGAAGTACTCAAGAAGTTGGGTGTCACGTGATGGGGGATCTTTGTATAACCATTTGTTAATATCTGGATCCATTTCTTTGCTGTTGATGGTACCATGAGACTCAAAAGTCATGTTTCCGATTTGCTTGAGCTTATAATGTTCCTCAACAGGCTTGTTTTGACAACTTGGGCGCCCTTGAGTATGTGGATCACGTGGAAGAGCTCCTACAGCAAATGCATCACTGAGGCTGTATTCGCCACAACCCTGGTTGTTGATCTTGACGGATGATAAGGTGGAAGAGAGGATGGTCTCTGGATCGCGATGGGATCGGGATGAGCTAGCAATAGAAGTACCAATATCGGTTCCAGGACAATGAGTAGAATGAGGGAAAGATGCTTCCATCGCAAGGCAGTATGTGAAGGGGTTAGGGTCAGCGTGGATGGTAACCTCAGTGCTTTGATGTGGAAATTTGATGCACTGATGGTAAGTAGATGGTACAGCCTTAATGGAATGGATCCATGGACGACCGAGGAGGATATTGAACGGTAGGTCAAGATCAACAACGTGGCAGAGGGTATCTTGCGTTGCTGGGCCTAGCTAGATAGGAAAAGTTATAGTACCTTCAGAGGTACGCTCCAAGTTATCATATGCTTTGATAGTGATTTGCTCATGTTGTATGTCGGCCTCCGTGAACCTGATCTTCTTGATGAATTTTAATGTGCACAAGTTGAGGGCTGAGCCATTATCCACTAGAACTCATTTGATGGCGAAATCTCTGACCATGATAGCAATGCGGAGAGGGAGAGTATGGTCAGGAGCGACATCTGGTATATCAGATTCTTTGAAGGACAAGGCACATGCTGCTGATAGGTGTCCCACAAGAGTTTCAAACTGAGTTGTGTTAATGTCCATGGGGACATGGCCTTCTTTAAGAGCTTTGTCTAGGATCTCCTGATGGATGGGTGATGTGCGGAGCAAATCCAAGATAGATATTTGGGCTGGCATGTTCCCAAGATGCTCTATGATATTGTATTGTGCGCTTGGTGCATTATGCTATGTTGCGCGTGCATTTGATGCTGGCCTGGTGTTAGACTATGCTGTGGATGCAGTAGATGTTGGCCTTGGAGGAGCAGCTGATCTTGGAGGAGCACCGGCAACAGTTATCCTACCACTGCAGGTAGTTGCAGCACATTGTCGATCCGGCCCTCTGACGTGGATGGTATTGATGGTGGGCTCATCTTGGATGGGTTCAACTTGAGTTATGCATCCGACATACTTGTCATAGTTGATGTAGGCCGCTGTGTGATCTTCTTGCTTGCCTTTGCCATGATTTTGGGGCTGATTGGCGTTGGCTTGATTCTTCCCGGTATCGTGTTTAGGAAACACATTTTGATATATTTGCAAACTGGCGTTGGGTGAAGCTTGAGCTGGTGCATCGACCTGGATCTCCTTGTGATCAATGAGATCCTGGATGTAGTTCTTAAGCCGCATGCACTTCAATGTAGTGTGTCCTTTCACACGATGGTAATCATAGTATTCATGTTCTTTATACCAATCAGACTTTGGTGCGTTGTCATCCTTCTATGGGATGGGCGGATATGTGATCATATTTGCCTTGGCTAGCCGATAAAAGATCTGATCCAAAGGCTCACCCAAAGGTGTGAAAGTCCTCTTTGGATTGTTCTGATTGTTGGGTTTGTTCTACCTTGGGGCAACGTTAACTGTGTTAACAGGATTGCCTTGACGTGCTGGCTGTTACTGTTGGTATTGCTGCTGATACTGTTGCACAGGTGGTTGATGAGCTTGAGGAGGCTGCTGATAAATAGGTGCTTGATATGCGGGAGTTGGGGGTTGCTGATAGATGGGCGCTTGTGGCGGTTGGTATGTTTGAGCTGGTGTAGGACTAGCCACAATGAATTGTATATTTTTAGTGTCAGTGGCTCCATCTGTAACAACATTCTTGTTACGATTCCAGTAACGGGATTTATCATTGTTGGGTTTGTTCTTGGAATCATCCTTGAAGTGACGAATAGTGCCTTCGTCTAGGAGAGCTTTCTCGATGCCTATGCCTTTGCTCTTGATGTCTTGGTATGTCTGGAGACAGTTCATTTGCATGTGATGGGATAGCTTTGGATGCAGGTTATCAATGAAGATCTTTGTTAGATGCTTCTCTGGCGGCTGATATGATAACCTGGTTGTAAGATTCTGCCATCTCTGCAAGTATTCTGCAAGGCTTTCTCCATCTTTCTACTTTGAGTTGTATAGGTCTAGCAAGGACAACTCATTCTCCACATTATGGGCATAGTGTGTGATAAACTTCTTAGAGAGTTCAGCAAAGGTTTTTATTGTCCCATGTGGTATTTTGTAAAACCACTCAACAGCAGTTCCTCCCAAGCTCTTGGGAAACAAGCGCAGGAGATAGTTATCACTGTAAGCCACTTCTTGGCACGCCATGTAGAACTCTTTGATATGATTTACTGGATCTCCTTTCCCTCGATACTTGTCAAACTTGGGCATCTCAAAATGCTTGGGGAAAGGGATAGTTGCTATGGACCGATCAAAGGGATATGAGCACACCTCTTCGAACTTGTACGTTTTATTCTCTGTTCCACTTTGTAGCTCTTTTAGAGTGTTTTTCATTGCTTCCCACTCAGCATTGAGTGGCGAGGGAACTGGGACTTCTGCTTGTGATGGAAGCTGTGGAACTGGATATGGCACTTGCTGTGGATAAATGGGTTGGAACTGATTTTGGGGCAATGGTTGCTGGGGATATTGCTGGTGTGGCATAGGGGGATATTGTGGTAAATGATATGGAACCACTTGATGTTGTTGGGCTGCTTACTGTTGTTGAACTGGCGGTTGTTGTGGGACTGCTTGCTGATATTGGACATTTGGAATTTGCTGTTGTAACTGATGGGTGGGAACTTGTTGTTGCTGGGGGATGATAGGGATTTGTTGCTGAGGCTGACAGCAAGGGACTTGCTGTTGTTGAGGAATGATGGGTGTTTGCTGAAAGGGGACATGTGGTTGCTGTGGGGGAGGCTGTTGGAATGATGCTGCTTGTGGGTATGATGGTGGTAGTTGCTGAGGTTGGCTTTGGGTTTGGCTGATATAAGCTGGGTGCATGCCTGCGTTACTTAGAGGTGGAACAGATGTGGGAAAGCTAGAAGCAAAGGGTGATGGGGTAAGATAGCTGGGGAAAGTTGGCTGTTGAGGTGGTGGAACTTGCTGGAAGGTATTTGGGATTTGGGGTGAATAGCTTGAAGCCGGTGGTGGTTGGGGTAGTTGCTGCTGTGTTGCTTGGACGAAGGCGATTTGTTGACTTGCAACCATAGATGTAGGGGACTGAGATGGGATCCCCCATGCCTTCATTTCTTCTTGTGTAAGGTCCCACTAAGAGCTTGTGTTAGGGTGCACTGCAGTGGATGATGGAATGGTAGGAGCAACGGGAGCTTGGGACACGAATGATGGTTGAGAGAAAAGAGCTTGTTGAGGTTGTGGTTGAGCGGATGCTTGTGAGGAGGAAAATGAAGGAAACACCCAAGAGAAAGATGAGGTTGGAATGGGGAGCGATTGCGCTAACCCCAAAGAAGAAGGTGCGGGTGCTTGGGGGGTGAAGGGTGACGGTGCTCCTTTGAGGGTGAAAGGCGTTGCTTGACTTGTGGATGGTGGCGAAGCTTTTGGTGTAAAAGCTTGCATGAGAGGCGGAAGCTAGCTTTGGTTTAAGTGTTGGTTTTGGGCTTGGGCAGCCATAGCAGATGATGAAGCAAAAGGGGTATGAGATGGAGCGGATGGTGCTGCAGCTTGTGTTGTGGGACTGGCGAGGCTTCCTTGCAAGAAAAGGGGAATGGTGGAAAGCTCTTGGGGTGTTTGCATGATAGGATCGGGAAATGATTGGACAAACAGAGAATACGCTTGTGCTGGAACTTGGATAGTTTTGATGGGGATGCGTGGATAGAGAGATGGTGGGATGGAGGTACTTTCTGGCAGGTAGTGAACAAACGTGCTTTGCTGATGTTGTGGTACAAGGGCATTGGTTGCTGGTGGGCTTTTTGGAGGATTTACAAATGCTTGGTTTGCCAAGGGGGATGAAGGGATGTTTGGATCTTCACATGGGTTACTGGCTTGGATCTGGGGATTGTAGGTCATCATGGCGTTGGTGAAAAGGTTGGGATCGGATGAGGTTGTTGGTGGATAAGGATTCATGCTTCTTCTTTTCCGAGATCTGGTCTCAACAGGCATGGAGATGCAAGTGCTAAATGGATGCAAGATGTTTGGCTAAAAGATGTTGATGGATGCAAAGTTGATGAACTTCTAAAGATGATGACTTCTAAGATGCAAATGCAAAGATAGGGATCAAGATGGCAATGATGGAAGCTGGATGGAACGGATATGGATCAAGACAGTGGAGGAAGGATAGGTTGCTAGTGGAAAGCTGGTGAAAAGATTACTGAGTGGTCAACAGATGAGCTGCTGTTTTTCCCAATGGAGGATCAGAGATATGATGGGGTCAACCTAAGATAGACTGATGATCTTCAGTCAACAAGTTTCTTATCAATACACTCCAATCTCTTGCTCGAGATGATGGCTATGCAAGGACAAGGTTTGATTTCTTTATGACTACACGTTGTGTCAAAAAGAGGATGATGGTCTCTGATCTTGGATATAGGATAGGAACAACTCAAAAGGTAAAACACTAAGTGTTGGTGGGTCTCTGGATTTGGAACAAAGGATGGTGGATCTGCTGGAAAGACATGGAAAGCTGATGGGGGGATGCTGGTGGAAAAGATTTTGAAGGGTGAAGGGACAATGCTCTATCTAAAGGGATAATGCAAATGACAAGGTTGGATTCTAGGATGCTGGTAGGAAGATGAATGCAAATGCAACTTTTATGATATTCTTGAAATGCAACTAAGGTTTTGATGTTGATGTAAAGGGTGAAACTAGGATGAAACTAAGATGCAAGGCTGTTTGAGACAAGATTTCAAGATCTGAAGATGGAACAAGACATGAACAAGGATTTTGGCTAATCTTCTGGCTCAAGGTTGACAAAGTGATGGTTAACTCAGAAACGAAAGGTGAACTGTTTGATGCGGGCGTTATGGGCAATGTTCTCAAGTCTGGTTTGGGACTTCTCCTCTGCTTGGGTTGCTTGGATAATGGATTGATAGGTCTTGGTGTTCTTCTTGATAACTTTTCACTCTTGATAGGCTTGGGATTTGGGCAACTTTGCTTTAGGATGTTTGTTCTTGCTGGGCATCACTTGGAAAAGAGGCTTCTGATTTTGAGGCAAAGGTTTCCAATGGAAAAAGTTAAAGTCAAAGCAATCTCCGCAAGGGACAAAGCAACCCTGCGGGATACAAACAAAGGCAACTGACTCTGACAAAGCTTTGAAAGTGTATGTTTCAACAAGTGTTTTCACGGAGTCTTTGACTGTCAAGCACTTCAAACAGATCTACCTAAGGAAGGTGAGTATCAAAATCGCTTGCCCACAGCTTGGTATCCCCCAGAAGGGAATACAAATGGTGAGTAATCTTGAGGCGACCCGGTAAACCCCTTGGAATCGGTCCTTGCACAAGGATTTTGATACTTTCAGATGTGGATAAGGTAGCCTCTATTTTATCAGGTTTTTAATAGTTCCGTGGTGTCTCCATACCCGGTTATGCTGATCATCCATGACTCACTTAAGAGCCTTGCCAATAATGCTGGGGGAGAGGAATGTTTACCATCCCCAGACACGTGTTTGGCATGAACGCCTGGCGATTAGGAGATGTAAGTGATTCTTTTGGTCTTCACTTATTTGTATACCGGCCGGGGGGGATACCGGTTTGAGATCGTTCTCCGAGGAGGAAGCGCTTCTCCTTGGACAGGCCTCGCTAAAAGCAGAACAGGTGAACTTGTCCAAGTTCAAATGTTCCACGTTGCTTACTCTAACAAGGATTATGCAAGAATTGAAAAACTCCTACATGCACATCAAGCAGATTTTGTTCATTTTCCCAAATTTGATTAAGTGATTTTTGAACTTTGAAATGAAGACACTCATGATTAGATTTTGATTTGTTCTTTTCCTCAAAATGTAAATGAATTGAATGTTTGCAAGTTCTTTCCTTTTGTGCATTCAAGATTTGATTAGCGAGTTGATTTAAGAACTTTGAAAAAGCTTTGTTTTATCCCTTAGATCACTCAAGATTGAATTTGTTTGCTTGCTTTGGAATTCGAAATGAGATAGGGAACAGAGTTATTCATTCCTTTAGTGCATTCGAGATTGAGTTAGCTTTTCAAAATGACAATGACATTCTAGGACCTAAGTTCATTTCCTTAATGTCATTCAAGATTTTGTTTTTGACTTTTGCTGTAAAAAAAGAAATGAAAAACCAGTCCCAAGCAAAAACAAAAAGCGACACTGTCCAGCTTATAAGCGACGCTGGAAAGTGCAGAGGCGACACTTCATTTTTACAGGCGATATTCTGTACCTCAAAAGGCGACAGATAAAAATGCAGAGGCGTGATTTATTTCGTTACAGGCGTGATTTCTTTACATGCAGGCGACAGAAGAAGAAGTCTGGGACGGAATAGAAGTTATCGATCACAGGAAAATCTCAGTTATGCAGGCGTGAAAATAGAGCTCATAGGCGTCATTTCTTTCCTCAAAGGCGTGATTTAATTGCATGAAGGCATGATTGGATTCTTTGTAGGCGACATTTCTTTTGATGAAGGCGACATTTCTTTGTTTGAAGGCGACATTTAATTGCTGTAGGCGTCATTTCTTTTCATGAAGGTGACATTTCTTTTATTTCCTGCAAAATACAAGCATATAAAGTATAATTTCATCAAAATGATTGTGGTTTGTGTCCCACCGGGCGTGCCAGAATGTAGACTAGGATTTGAGTGTGCACCTAAACCTGTTTTGAAGGCCAAAAACAAACAAACGTCATAGCATATAATCAAATCAAATTTAATGGTAAACAAACTAAAATCAAAGCCACCTCAGTTTAAGCCTAAAACAGATGCACCCATGCACCGTTTGATATGCTTGGATATAAATGGATGTGGGTGTGCAAACTCAAGCACTTGGAGCATGCAAGATAAATGATGATTTGAGGATCAAGAAGACCCAAAATGACACAAAATAGGTATGAGGAACCTATTTTGCCTCAAAGGCCTCAAGAACACACAAATATGCAAAGCTAAATAAATGAACTAAGATTGATTAAACAAGAAATGAATCTATGTTAATCCCATTAAGCTAATTTAGATGTGATTTAAGCTTGAAAATGATCTAAAATGATGAGTTTATGCTTATGCTAGAATGAAAATGACATTATAACTTTGCTATTGAGTTTGAGAGTTGAAAGATGATTTGCCTTAGGAAGTGAGGGTATTTATAAGATTTCTAAAGGCTTGGGGTAGGAGGAATGAATGGCCAGGATTGAAATCCTTAAGAGAGGCCAAGATTCACTCAAAGGGAAGCACATGGATTGTGCTAGTTCTCAGCCAATCAGGAGGTGACACATGTCACAAGGTGAGTGGATGAAGGGAAGGGCAAAGAGGAGTCAACAAAGGGGGCTCCAAGCTCATAACTCTCCAAATAAATGCTTGTAAGAGCAATGAATGGGCTTTAAGAGGCTTTGAAGACTTTGGGGAAGCAATAAATGCTTTGTGGTTGAGATATTTAGAAGGAAAGACTTTGCTTTAGTTTAGGAAAGTCTTAAGCTTGGTTAGGATTGCACAAAGGTTTAAGGGTAGGATTAGGATTAGATTAGGACAAAAAAAGGATTAGGATGGGTGAAGAGGGTGGATTTGAGAAGATTCTAGAAGAGTCTAGATTTCTCCTTAGTTTCATGGAATAAAAGTTATTTATTCCAAAAGCTTAAGTTTTAGGAATATTTATTAAAATATTTTCAATAAATATGAAAATTAAATATTTAACTTTAATTAAATATTTAACCTTGGGATTAGGGTTAGAAAAGATGGGATTAGCCTTTTAATCGAAATTAAGAAGGGATTAGAAGATTTTGGAAGAGGTTAGTGGTCTTAAGGAAATTGGCCAAGTTTGGGATAAAAAATAAATTAATTTATTTTTTGAAGTTTTTTGGTCAATTTATTAATTAAATAATTAATAAATTAGGGATAATGTCCAAATGACATTTTTAGGCTAGATTCCTTAATTAAAGATTTTTAATTAAGAGAGAGGGATTTAATGCCATAAAAATAAATAAATTAATTAAATAATTAATTAATTAATAAATGATGATGTCATCAAGGATTTTCAGAAAACAAAAATAATTTATTTTCTGAAGGATTTTTCGGTGTCTACAGACAATATACTGAGATATGAAAGATCTAGGAGATCATGAGTAGGATCCATTGACACAAAAAGATAAAATAAATAAAGAAGACCTCCTAATCAAGTAGTCATTCGGTCCACAGTTCTTTCCATGAATGGGGTAGGATTGATGGATTCAATTTGAGCCGACTGAGGAAGGATGCATCCTACAAGGCAAAAATTGATTGACTGAGATGGGCATCCACTGAAAATAGATGTGAAAGGAATAATAACTTAGAGATTCAATTTTGATGTTGATTTTGATAAGCACTTTTGCGATCACTATGTCTGGGAAAAGTTTAGTGTGATGGGGTTAAGCTCAGCTTACTAGGAATTATGCTTGGACCTTTATTGCAATGTGGGAAGCAATGATAAAAAATTGAGACTAGGATGAGGATGGATATGTACAGTGGGTGGGGGAAGACAATGGATCCAAATCCACTACCATAGTGCCTGAAACATGTTTTTATCATGATACTTGCCCAGAGTGCTTGTTTGCCAAGTTTTCACAGTTGGACAAATTTATTTCTCTTTTGTTTTTTGTTTTTTTGAGCAAGGTTCCTATTTATCAAATTTTCACCAAGGCAATGATTTTTTCAAGAACCTTTTTCTACTATTTAGGATTTTTTGCTTTTCTTATTTTTATGAGTTTTTCAGGATCTATTTCAAATTTTTAGGATTTTTTGTTGAATGAACGCTGTACACGAAATGAATGTTGATTTATGCATAAAAGCACTTTAGATTCACAATATTTACAAGATCAAGGAGTAGATATCCCTCAGGTGTTGCAATCTAATATGCCCTAGGAACTGAACTTAGTAGTCCCAACCAGTTGGGTTCAAACTTCCCTTTATTTTCTCAGCTCTGGAGATTCTTTATGTTATGCTACAAGACCAAATCACCAATGTCTAACTCACAAGGTTTGATCTTCTTGTTGAATTATAAACAAAGGTGATTTTGATACACACGGAGGTGGTTAAGGGCATTGAGGCATCTCTCATTGAGGAGTTGCAGCTATTGCAAGAGGGAAACCTTGTATACTTCTTCAAACATCAGGTTCTTGAGATAAATCTTGAAGGAAGGGAGCTCAATTTCAATGGGAAGGATAACCTCAGAACTTTAGACAAGGGAAAATAGAGTGGTGCTAGTGGGAGTACAGATGGAGGTGTGGTAGGCCTAGAGGGTAGGATTGAGTTGTAGATGTTAATCACAACTAGCATTATCGATAGTCTTTTTGAGGATCTTTAATATGGTTTTATTTATAGCCTCAACTTGACCATTAGCCTGCAGGAAGTACTTGGATGAGCAATGTTGGGTAATGCCAATTTTTTTACAAAGGTTAGTGACATCCTAATTCTTGAAGGGTGTTCCATTATCATTATGGAGATCTTTTGGGATGCCGATAAATGATATAATTCAGGATAAACTTGGAAATATTCTTACTAGTAGTATAGGTGAGGGGGATTGCTTCAACCAATTTGGTAAAGTACTCGATGGTGGCTAGGATATACTCATGGCCACTGACAAAGTTTGGGAATATCTAGCCCACAAAGTTAAAACCCTAGCAATAGAAAGGCCAAGGTGTAATGGTGGGTTGAAGGGATTAAGCGAGAGTGTGTATCAAATCACCGTGCTACTGACATGGAACACATTTCTTTACATAATAATAAGCATCTTTCTCCATTGTTGGCTAGTAGTATCCAGTGCGTAGCAAATTCTTTGCTAAAGTGAGGCCATTGGAATGGGCTCCACAGATTCCTTGATGCACCTCTTCCAAGGTTGTGTGTACTTCCTCCAATTCAGACATCAAAGAAGAGTTTCATCAAAGTGTTTTTGAAATAGGGTATCTCCAAGAATTGTGTAACAGGATGTGTGACAGATGAAGGTTTTTTGTTGGTTAGGTGTAAGAGTGAGGGGAATGGTTTTATCATGAAGATAAGAAATAATTTTTTGATACCAAGGTGATTAAGGACCAACAATTTCACATGCCATCTTAGAATCCAACTGGTCATAGGCAAGGACCATAAGATTCTCTATAAGAAATTCACATCGTGTACTCATCTCTGGCTGGATATCAAGGAAGAAATAGTATCCATAGCATTAGTTTCTTTATTATTTTCTTTAGGGATATGCTGGAATATGATGCTTGCAAAATGTTTCTTGAGATCTTCGACCATGCGTAAGGGAGAAAATTATCATCCTTTGTGTGAAATTCATCATTTACTTGTTTGGTAACCAATTAGGAGTCACCAAAAATAAGCAACTTTTGATCTTCCATCTGACAACTTGGAAAATCCCTATGACCAAGGCATCATATCCTGCTATGTTATTGGTACATGCAAATGTTAATTTGTAGGATTTAGGGATGAAATCCCCTTGAGGTGTAAAAAAAAAATTCCTGCTCCCGATCCTTTCTGAGTGAAAGATCCATCAAAATAGAGCTTCCATTGAATGCTAGGGGTGATGGTCATGATGGTTTCATCTAGAAAGTCTGTGACAATAGAATGATCTTCCGAAATAGGAGCCTGCACAAGTTGATTTGCTTTTTCTTGTCCTTTGATTGCTTTGAATTTTGTGTACACAATATCAAATTCACTAAGTATCATGACCCATTTTGTCATGTGACATGTCAGAATGACTTTAGATAAAAAAATACTTAAGTGGGTCAATCTTTGCTATCAAATATAATTTAATTATGATTAAGCATGTAATGACGCATCTTCTACGTACAAAAGACTACAACCAGGCAAGCTCTCTCAATAGCCATATAGTTGATCTCATAACCCACTAAAGTCATGCTAAGATAGTATATGGCACACTCTTTTCCATTGTCATCTAGCTATGCTAGGAGAGCACCCAATGCTACAGTAGTTGATGAGATGTAAATAATCAAAGGCATTCCTGGAACAGGCAGGACCAACACTGGTGGATTAGCTAGATATACCTTGAGTTATTCAAAAGACTTTTGACATAAGCAGTCCTAAATGAATTTGATATCTTTTTGTAGTAGGTGAGAGAAAGGATGCACCTTATCTATCAACTGTGACACAAATCTCCAGATGGATTGAAGTCTCACTTGCAAGCTCCGTAATTGTTTCAGAGTTTTAGGAGGTGGCATCTCCAAAATGGATTTCACCTTCTTAGGATCCACTTCTATTCCTCTATGAGAGACAATGTATCCTAACAACTTGCCTGATTACACACCAAAGACACATTTCTTGGGAATCAATTAAACCTTATACTTCCTCTAATTTATCAAAGATTGTGGTAAGGATAGAAATGTGCGATTCACGTGTCTTGGAGTTACCTAAGATATCATCCACATAATCTTCCATAATCACACAAAGGAGGTCATGAAATATAGTTGTCATGGCTCTTTGATAAGTGGTGCCTGCCTTTTTGAGACTAAAGGGCATGACCTCGTAACAGAATGTACCCCATGATGTGGTGAATGTAGTTTTGCATTGGTCCTCCACTACTATGTGAATCTAATTGTATTCACAAAAGCCATCCATGAGGGACAACATCTCATGCCCAATAGTCAAATCCACTATGATGTCAACGTTGGGAAGTGGAAAATCATCCTTAGGACAAGCGAGATTAAGGTATCTAAAATTAGTATAGATTTGAATGCCCCTAGAGGGTTTACCTACTGGTACAAATGTTGGAGACCCACTCAGGATAGTCTATGGGTCTAATGAATTTTGCATCAAGCATCTTTTATAATTTATCTTTGACCAGGAGTGCCACTGGTGGATGCATCTTATGTAATGTTTGCTTCACAAGTTTGATTTTTGGATATATGACAAGATGGTGTACAACTAGGTCAGTATCAAGTCCAGACATATTTCTATAAGTCCATGAAAAATTGATGTGGGTTTTCTTAAGAAAGGCAATCAAGGACTAATTTTCTATCTCATCAAGAGAAGCTACAATGTAGGTGATCTTTGGATTTTATTCAGTACCAAGATTAATTGAAACAATATCTTATATGAGGATAGAATATTTCTCTGGTGGTAATGACATGAAAGGAAAGTCAACTTCCCCCTCCTCTAGCACCTTATAAATGTGTTCACTAGAGGAAACATCCTTTATTTTATCTTTTTCTTCATCCAGGGGTGCCTCAGAAAGGTTTTTACCCAAGGATGTTTTATCATTTTTGGGATTTTCTTCTTCTTCAATTTTGTCACTAAGGGAGTTGAATTGGCTACCGAAGTAGGCTTGCTCCTTATAGAGAATCTCATGCTCATTTTCTTGGAGATTCCTTAGTCCAAAAAATGCTAAAACTACCTCATCCAAATCACATATGTCTAAGGTAGGTGGTGAGTCTTGTTGATCCCAATCAATTAATTTAGGGTTGGTAAAGGGAAGTTCAAGTGAGGAAAGGTTTGATTGGGTGATATGGAGGATACATATGTCAAGATCATCTTAAATGTACTAAAAAGGGACTTCAAAGAACTCTTCTTTGGTATCTAAATCAGATTCAACAAAACAATAGTCTTCTTCGGTGTTTTCTTCATTTCTATGGAACCCAATCCTTTTCCATAGGGGTATCTAGTTGATTTGATGAGAGTTTTTATTCTAGTTTCTTTTTCCCCTAGGCCAGTGCCATGATATCCCATGCTTTCAACAATGGGTGTAGCTTTTATAAACTTCCCCTTGCGAATGTCTACAGTTTTATCTTCTTCATCATCAAATAGCTAGGAAAGAACACTATGCTCCATGTGTTCATCTGAAAGAGATCCCCAATGTTCAAATGTAGTCTATTTTCATTTCATGGTTTCCTTAATTCCCTTAGGGAAGAGTTGCGAAGGTTTTCCATAATACTTGGGGGAGAGGGGGAGCTGGCCAATAGACATAGAATTTTCAAACTTGTATTCCCCTGGACCTTGATCTGTGAACCTAACTTTCTTTTCAGGCTTAGTATTCTTCTCCCAAGTAACCTTTTATTTTCTCTTATCTTGTTTAGATAATTGTTCTTCAGAAGAAGTGTGCTAGATGGGAGTTTCTTGTGAAATAGGATGAACATATTCATTTAGTGGGAAATAGTTTGATTGTTTTCCTTCCAGTCTCTTGCAATACTAGAAGGGTCCATGATCTTTTGGGATGGTTATTTCAGCTCCATGGTGAAGGAACTTCAAATACTAATGAAATATGGATAGGACACCTAAGATAGCATGTATCCATGACCTACCCAAAAGGATGTTATAGGTTAGAGCTAAATCAAGCACTTGACAGACTGTTTCAATAAGGGTTGGGCCCACTTGTAAGGGGAGAACAATGAGGCCTTTACTCACCCTTTCTCTATCATCATATGATTTTATTGTTATTCTTTTATTTACATCAATAAGGTCCTTAGAAAGAGTGATATTGCACATCATACTTAATATACACAGATTCAGACCGAATCCATTGTCTATATGGAATCTTTTAATCCAAGTGTTATGGATGGTGACTTGGATGTGCAAGGGTTTATTATGATGAGGATTGGCCAGACCTTGGAAATCTTTGTCGGTGAATACCAGGTGCTTTTGGGAAGCCAAGTTTCTGATCATCACTTGGAACTGAGAGGCATTGATATTTTCTGGGACATGAGACTCAGCCAGGGCATTTTCAAGGACCTCTTTGTGAATGGGGGATGTGTGTAGAATCTCTAGTATGGATATCTATGCAGGAGTCTTCTTCAATTAAGAAAGTAGGTCATAATGTGACACAAGTTGTGTCAAAGTAGATGGTGCAATGGGTAGACCTACAACAAATGGATTTGCAGCAGCTTGTACAGTCACGCAAGGGCAATGGGTGGTGACATTGTAATCTGCACTCTTTAAAGTCAATGTATTTACATGAGCTTCAGATTGTTTGATATGTCCACATAATGAATCAAAGCCATAGACATCATTTTCATCTAGTCTACCACAAGTGCTTTCATCTCCTAATATTTTATTCATATTGTAATCATAAGAAAAGCCTTTGGATGAGGATGCATTATTTTGATTATGCTCTGGAAAAGGCTTGGAATACATATTTAATTAGGCATTAAAAGTAGAGGCATTTTATCCTTCCACCTCAATTTTACCATCATCAATTAAATCTTGCACAAAATGATGAAATTTCATGCATTTTTTGATTTCATGCCCCTTAATGTGATGATAATCATAGTATTCATTATCCTTATACCAGTTTGGTTTTGGTTGATTGTTATCAAAAGGTCTAGTGTTAGGGTAAGCCATCATCCCTTGATCGACTAGACGTTGAAAGATTACATCAAGGGAGTCCACCAGCTGTGTAAATTGTTATCATCATTGTTATCTATTATTGTTATTATTGTTGTTGTTGCCATTATAACGTGAAAATAGAGAACCACGATAACTAGACCCTTGATTCTGATTCTGGTTGTTCAAATTATTCCAATTGCTTTGATTATTCTAATTGTTTTGATTATTGTTCTGATTGTGATTATTTTAACCATTTTTGTTGTGATTTCCTTGGTTATTATTGTTGGATGCTTGAATATTTTGGACGTGTTTAGCATTTGTCACTCCATCATTAACAACACCTTTGTTCTTAGACCAAAACTTGGGTTTATCATTAGTGTTGTTAGATGAATTAGGGGCATAATGTTTAATGAATCCTTTCATCAAAAGTCCATCTTTGATAGACTTCCCCTTTTAAATGAGTGCCTCAAATGAGTCTGGGGCAGCCATTTTCATCTAGAATGACATCTTTCTAACCAGATTCTTAGTGAAAATATCAATAGGATATGAATTTGGGATTTTCCAAGGCATACAATTGGAAAGATGTCACCATCTTTGGAGAAAGTTAGCAAAGGTTTCTCCATTTCATTGTTTCATGTTGGAAAAGTCACTAAGTGATGCTTGGTGCTCGATATTATAAGAGTATTGTGTAACAAAATTCTCAGTGAGATCATGGAAGGTAGATATGGAACCAGGAGGAAGACTTAGTATCCACTCTAAGGTAGGTCCACCAAGATCCCTAGTGAAGAGTCTTAGAATAAAATGATCATTATGGGAAACTTCTTGAGCCGCTACATAAAAATCCTTGACATTTTTTGCAGGGCATGAGTCTCTCTTGTATCTATCAAATTTTGGAATTTCAAAATTAGTGGGGAATGGTTGAAGAGTGACTGATTTGTCAAAGGGATAAGGACATATCTCCATGAAAGAGAAATCCTTCTTTCCACCTTTTTGCATAGCCATCATCATGCCTTTCAGCTCATCGATTTGTTGGACTAGTTCAGGAGGATTATTATTAGTGATTGTATGGGCCTAATGTGTTCCTCCTCCTAATGATGCATTATGTCCTTTGAGAGGGGGAAGATTCATGTTGTGCCTTTGGTTGGCGTTCTTCATATGTGCAAAATTTTGATTTTTTAGGACTCCACTAGGCTTCAAGAAAATAGAAGTAGAGCATGTTTACACCATCATTACTCACCCCATTGAAATTGTTTGAGTTAGTTTGTTTAGAATCTATCAGATTTTTTCAAGCGTATCATGGGAAGGTTGATTTGTATTATCAAATGTTGATGGCATGATGAGCATTGCCTTTCTTTTGTTGGTTCAAATCAAGTTATTCTCAAGCAAGGTTTCATCAAAATTGTTAGGGAGTGTGACACCCCTTTGAATAAGGTTCATGAAGATATTAGAATTTTTGGATTTGATTAGATCTTCCACTTGTACACACTCAAATAGTGCACTTCTCTAAGTCATTATATCCAAGGGGATCCATGAATAGAAAACCTTAGAAAGTGACCTAGAGCTCTCTATGTATGGAGTTGCAAGATTATTTAAAATTTGCTCTCAGCTAGAGCTATTAAGCTAATGACCTTGCTAGTCAACCACACAATGAGAGATTCAAATGAAGACAAGGGCAAGAATGCCAATATCCCCAAGAATCAAAATGAAATACAAATGCAAACTAGATTAAGATGAATATGCAAGCTAAAAATGAGAGGTGCAAGCTAAGCTATGGAAATGAAAGTACAAACTAAACTATGAAAGGAGAGATGCAAGTGTTACAAATCCTTCCTAATTAGACTAGATGAAGTAATCTAAAGCATAAAGGAAATCTATACTATGAATGTCATGATAATAGAACTAGAATGCAAGAGATAAAATATGAAAGCATGTAAAATGTAAGCCAAGAATGCTCCAAATCTTCAAAAGTTCCAAAGTGACCTAGAAAACCTGCAGCATAACATTAGTATTAAAAAATGCATACGAAAATGAGGAAGAGAGCTCTTCTTTTATAGGAAATGAGAAAGAATGGACCATGGAGATTAAGAGGCAAAAGATTTAATCAAGGGTGGAGCATAAAAGAGGAGCAATCCATGTGCACACATATCCTTCAATGAGAAAATAAGAGTTGACTTTTATGTCCATATGAAACAAAAAGTGCCTTTTCCCTTTTTATAAAATAAGAATAATGCTTTATTTGTGCAACTTAGGATAAGAGGAAAAGTGGGGGCTTTTTATTTATTAAATGGGGAGGAAATATTCCTTTTAATAAATAAAGACTTTAGGTTAAAATGGTTAGCCCAAGGAAAATAATAAAAAATGATGAAATATGACTTGATCAAAGAAATTGACATATTTGGAAAAAATACCGATTTTTGAAAATATTGATTCAAGAATTTGATAAATTGTTGAATGGGGGCCCAAAGTCTAGGTGATCATTATAGGGTGCATACATTTTCCCCTCTTTGACTAATGTGTGATCATTCTAGGAACACATGTGGTCAAAGAAGAATTGAAATGTGAGATCAATTTGGGATCACAAAACAACCCAGATGTGTGTTCGACAGATGGGAACACATCAAGACAAGCATAAGCATAAGCTAAAAGATAAGACCAACACCATTGCTATTAAGTGATAGTCAAGTCTGAAATGAAAAGACAAGATCAACATCATTGCTGTTAAGTGGTAATCAAGTCTTAAAATAAAAGATAAAAATCAAAAGACAAGATCAACACCATTGCTGTTAAGTGATAGTCAAGTCTAAAAATAAGAATCTCAAGCTGAATTGAATGATAAAGCTGAATCAAAGATTGAAGCTCCCCCAGAATTGAAATCAAAATTAGGTAGAGGAGAAATAGTAAACTGATAAACTTGATCAAGTCACTAAAAATCATAATCGAAGATGAAGAATGATAGGATAGCCATCAAGCAGTGAAGACATGCCCCAGTTTGACTGAAAAGATGAAGTCAAACCTCAGAAAAATGAAGCGAGTGAAATTGAATGAAAGACTAGGAGGTTGAAAGAGATGGGGTGAAGAAATGAAGGTGCCCCAACAAAGATTGAAGGATCAGGCCTCAAATGGTCAGCCAACTACATAGAAGAAGGGGAAAATTTGAAATGTGATTTTGAATATCAAGATAAACTCAGATTTTGATTTTGAGTCTGAAAATAAATCTAGGACATCGAAATTAGCTAGGGGTGCAATTTTTACACAATTCTGAGGTGTTTTGAAAATTAGGTCAAAAAGTCAAAATGCTATAAAAAGGAGTAAAAAGGTGTGATATGAAAAACAAGAAGTGAAAGATATGATCGAGAAGAAGTGAAAGGTGAGTGTAGTTGACCAACACATCCATGAAAGATAAAAGGAGAGCTCTCTCCACATGCAAAGTGCAAAAACTAATCTAACATGAACCTAGGAATGCAAGCTACTATGAAAAGTGGTTGACTTGCAAGGTCACAACGCCAATAGACATCTAATAATCATCATCGAGCTTTATTGGTAGCGTCGCAAGATCATACAATATACACTAGTATGACTATGGGTATATGAATATGATCTATATTAGATAGAATGTGGGAATCCCACCTAGGCACCAAAGACATATATGTCGAGATAACTAGTGCAGTGAGATTACCTATATTTGATATGGCGAGATTATACTCACATCGAGACACAAGGAAAGCCAAGATGACTATAATTATGCACTTGCATAAATATTTAAGGATAATACCTTGTAGATCCCAATGTCAAGTGGATCAAGCATAAATGCTAATGACAATGAGAACCAACAAAATATACCCACAAGAAGAAAAAGCAATAAAACATGTCCTCATGCCCTCAGTATTCTAGCTATGCATCATCGAAAACTATCATAGGAAGAGAACACTCATCAAAGAAATCATCATAGACAACACACAAAGAAATAAAGTCAAACAAATCTCAGCAAGTTGAGTGTTTAAGTGCGTATGTGTAGGTCATAGAATCAAACTTTGAGTATCACATCTGCGAGTGAGAAATACCATATCATGTTGGACTGTGGGTAAGACATCTAATAAGTGTTGAGAAACACTTGACACTAGGGTAGTGTTGAAAAAAATTATTTAGGGTGGTGTTAAAAAACACTGTTAGGGTGGTGTTAAAAAATATCATTTGCAAGATGTCCGAAAGACCAACACATCCTAAAGGACCAAAGCTAACACAGTTATGCCCCCTAGAGAAAGACAAAGACCAATTCCAAACCAAGGCAACAAAGTCAAGGCATGATGGAGAGAGACTAAGTGACGAGAGTGCATGCTAAAAGGCAAGGGTGAAAAGGCCTCAAGTAGCGCCTATTTCCAAGTTTTCACCACTTGACAAATTTTTTGGTTTTTTCAATTTTTTTGTATTTTTGCTACCAAGGCGCCTATTTCCAAGTTTTCACCAAGGCACTTTTTCAATTTTTTTGAATTTTTTGATTTTTTTTTCGTATTTTTTTAGGACTTTATATGCTTTTTAGGATTTTTTTCAGCATCATATATGAATCTTTTTGAATTTTTTTCAGTATCAATAAAATATGTACAAAGGATGCCCCTAGACAGAATGGGCATCAAACTCCCAAGCAAGATCACATCGTGAAGTCCCAATGTCTAGGAAGGTGGAGGACAAGAAGGATTAGCAAGTTGGTGGAAGAGATGGAAGACAAGAGAATAAAGGAGAATGAAGGGAAGAAATCCTCAATGGCAAACTCCTCAAGAGTACCCAACCTAGGGGAAAAAAAGTCATGTAAAGCACATTTGGACAAGCAATGAAAGGCCAGCATAGGATAAGTCACAAAAGCACAATGCAAAAGAAGGAAAGGATGCAGTCCAAAGGAGTAAACATGTCAAGAGGCTTCATAGCATCATTTTTTATTCTTTTTTATTAGATCAAGACCAAAGGGGAAAAGGATAGCGAAAGGCTAGAATGAATGGAGGAAAATAAATATGAAGGCTAAACATGAATGGAATGAAAGCAAGATCATCGTAAGATAGATCACAAGATAGCCAAATCTTCGTGTATAGTTCAACCTTGTCAAGATCAAAGAGAGAAGATGAAATGGATGAAATATGTAGAAGAACTATGCATGATGCCTGATTGCTAGGTTTTCATCACGGTACTTATCCAAGGTGCCAAAAGGGAGTGGTTTTTACCATAGGATGAATTTATTTCTCTTTACTTTTGCTACCAAGGCACTTGTTTCCAGGTTTCCATCAAGGTACATTTTCAATTTTTTCTTTTTGTTTCTATTTTTTTTCAATTTTTTCAATTCTTTTTATTGGAAGAAGGCAAGCTTTTTAGATAATGCTCCTTGAAAGGATAAATCATGATATGCCAAGGATTCAAAATGATATTCTCAAAGATGTTGATAGGGAAAGGAAGATGGAAGAGAAAAATGGAGGATAAAGTTTTATGTAAAGTGAGTGAGGTTGGAAGATAGGAGGAATAGGAAAATGAGGAAAAAGAATAGAAGGTAGAAGGATAATGAATGGAAGGATTGTGAAAGGGTAGATGGAAAGGAAGGCAATATGAACATCAACACACACCTTGAAGGGTGGTGAGAGGATGGAAGAAATGTGAATGAAGGAATACGAGAAGGAATATGGTGAATATTTAGCAGAGGTTGTGGTTCAAGCACATGAAATGGAATAATCTTTTTGGAAGAAGATGAAGTGGAAGCCTTTGGAAGCTTGAATGTCAAATTCACTTGTTGTTCAACATAAAACTCTCACAAGAGAGACTTTGGAATCCATATAGCCTTAGGATTTTCATTTCTTTTTGATGATTTATAGATAATATCTTCAATGATGGATTTTGGAACCCATACTTGTCTTGTAGTTTTCTTCTTAGATATCTCTTTTGACTTTATGCCTCCATGTCGATTAGAGGAGACATGGTGATCTTATTTTTTTGATGGATTATTTTATTGCTTCTTTTTCTTATATTGAACATTCAAGTTACTTCCAAAGACTTGGGACTTGTGGAAGAAGGAGGAGAATATGACTGGTTTAGATGGGTGGATGGATGAAAAAGATTCAAGGGTATGCATCTATGTTGATCTTGAGGAAAGATAGGATATGGAGGGACGTAAGGACCCAAGATGGATGGTGAATTAGGAGAGTTAGGAGGGTAAAGTGAAGGGACATAAGGGCCCAAGATGGAAGGAAGATGTGAAGCCCTTAGTAGTGGTGGAAGAGGTCCAAGGATAGAAGTGGAAGATGCAAAAGGATAATCAATAAGTTTATCAGCATCCATATGACAACCAAGGACACCAGCATCTTTTGGATGAGCATTAGAATTTGCAATAGGATCATGAACATCTTGAATAGGAGCAACTTCTTTGATAGAATTGTTCGGAGCTTGCAAAGACTTAGGAAGAGTAGAAAGTGGAAGTGAACATGGGGTGGTAGAACAAGAAGATGGAATGCTTTGATCTTGACAAGTTTCTTTGGATGGCATAAGCACATCATTTTTTTCTTGATTTTCAATAGGTTTATCATTGGAAGTAACAACACTATTTTTAATAACCTTAATGGAAGTATCATCTTTGGAAGGCACAAGTGAAGTAAGGTTATTTTGATTATCGGTAAGCTCAGTAGTGTAAGTAGTAGCTTGATCTTGCTTAGGAGAAAACTTAAGACATGGTGGAATGAATGAGGAAGGGCATAGAGGATCAAAAGAACCATGAAGTAGATCAGAGACATCATGAAAAGGACTGGATGACATGGAGGGTTCTTGATCTTGATCTTGATCTTTTTTTATATTCTTTTCTTTATCATTTTTAAAGTCCTTTTGACATGGAGCCACTTCTAAGGATAAGGAAGCATGTTGGAATTGTATGGAAGACTTTGGAAGAGATAGTGAAGGACTAGCTGAAGTAGGCATTATAGCACATAAAGGCTTAGGCTCTTTAGGTTTAGCATTATTGAAAGTATTTGCAGCCAATTGAAGGTTAGCTTGAGTTTCTTTAGGAGGTAGCTCTTGAGGGTAACTATAGGGAACTGCATGAAAAGCATTAGGATCTTTTTTGGATGAAGGATTTGTGAAAGATTTGGAAGACTCAGAAGCTTTAGGAAATGTATGAGTATTGGAGGAAGTAGAGGATGGAAGGGAACCATCACAAGACAAAGGTCTATCATTAACATAATCTTGCTTGAGAGTGTGATCTTTATTTTCAGCATGAGAGTTCTTAGATGAAGGATTCTTATAATATTTATGTTTCCAATCAGCATGGTACATTTTATAGTCCTCAACAGTAGTAGATGGATCATCATCGAGGTATTGTTCATAGAACTTGTCAAAGTCTTTTTCAAAATCAGAGTCATATGGATCACCATCACGATCTATCCAATAGGATGACCCTTTAGAAAGCACAAGCACACAACGAGGAGGACTCTTAGGAATAGAGGTTTCATAGGTATGACTATATGGTTCATTATCATAGCCATCATAATAGTCATCATAGTCATCAAAGGTGGGTGTGTCACTCTTCGTAGAAGAGGTATCACAAGGATTACTATATTGCTCATCATGGTATGTCTTGGGAAGAGAACCAAGACTCTTGGGAGAAGTAGAAGAGGAATGAGATTGTGAAGAAGAAGGTGAAGACCTAGTGGAGGAAGAAGACTTGGATAATGAAGAATGTGAATAATGTCTAGAAGAATCATGGCGAGACTTGGAAGATGAAGAAGAATGAGAAGACTTAGATGATGAAGAATGTTTGGAAGAAGGAGGTCGTGATATGATCATATCTATGATCCTAGCAAAGGCATCTGATTCAATCATCTTTTCTTTTATTTTTGCTTTAAATTTGTCACCCATGAGATATCTAGAAGGACTATTGGAGGAATATTTTTTTTTGAATTAAGCAATGAGTTCAAGATCATCCATTCTCAAGAGAGGTTCCATAACAAGGTAGTTGAAATTCATGGTTCTAGAAGAGGAGGAATCAAGCATGGAAGAAATGAATAGAAGAGATGAAAATAGAAGAAGGTAGACTAGATAATAAGAGGAAAAGAATCAAGAAGACATGAAAATAGAAGAAGGTAGACTAGATAATAAGAGGAAAAGAATCAAGAAGAAATGAAGAATTTAGGAAGAATCATGAAGAAAGAAGAGAAAGGATGAAAATGGAAGACTAGGAAGACATGGAAGAAGCGGAAGAAAGAAGACTAAGAGTCATTTTTTGTAATTTGATACCATTGAAATTCATTTGGATATTGAACAACATGTCACAGCACCTAAGATCTGAGATTTGGACTGACCAAGGAAGACTGGAAGTGACACAAATCAACTTCAGATTGAAAGCAGCAGTGAGATAAAAAAAAGACTATGTGTGATAGTTTCCAGACTAACAGAGCGATACAATTTATCAGGGTGATACTTCGCAAGAGGCAGTGCGACAGAATCCAGGTAGGTAATGTGATAGTATCCAGGCAAGTAGTGCGATAGTCCTCTAGTGATGAACTATTGCATGATATTTCTTAGTACAGTGTGCGATACAGTTTCAAGATTGTACGATTCTTGACCAGTGAGTGCTAAAAATGTTAGTTTTAAGGGTAGTTTGGTCAAAATTTCAGTTTGAAGGGGTTTTTTTCGATCTCAATCATAGTGACAGCAATAAATTGACAGGTTTGCAAGCAGTAGGTGATCAAACATGTCTTCAAACACTTGAAACAAGGGCAAAAGCAACCTTGCCAAGACAAGCAATGGTGATATCAAAATTGAAAAAGCCTATGAACACTACCGTGATGTTGAATATGCAAGAACGTTTACACGGGTATATCACAATGAGAACACTTCAAGCACTTGCTACCTAGAAGGACAAAGGCTCAATACTTAACAACTTGGCCCACACTTGATGTCCCATTGCCTCACACAAAGTGGTTGCCCACAATAGATATTGGCTTTATCATTGAAGTGCCAAAGACACAACCAAAGGAACACAGATGGTGAGTAATCTTGGGGTGATCCGGGTTATTCCACTTGGATCAATCCTTGCACCAAGAAGCTAAGCAGAAAAATAGGGTGGCTTCTATCTATGGTTCTTAGTAAGGGCTTCCATTCGTAGTACCTCTCTTGCTCCTCAAAAAGGACTGGGACCTCACAGCCTCAAGAGTACCTTAAGCATTTTTACTCAACACTTTCCTCATGGTCACAATCCCACAAGTACTCACATCAAGCGAAGACAAGCACTATGTCTACCAAGGTTTTGTGTCCTTGATAGCCTTGAGTTTATAGTGGGTTGGAATAGCTCGGTATTAGCTTGTCCCCACTTGGGTCATTCCTCTTGATTGCTCAAGAGCAGGCCCGCTAAAGGATTCTAAAAAAAGCTAAACAAAGAGTGGATCAACTTATGAGGTTCACAGTTTTTGTTTCACCACAAGGGTGAAGAGCATAGTCCCCTATCTCAAAGTTTTCTCCCAAACACACCAAGAAAAGGATTCAATTACCCTCTTGCTTTCAAAATCTAAAGATGGGTCAAGATTTTCTGGTTCACCACAAGGGTGAAGAGCATACTTCTCCTACCACCCAAGAATTCCTACAACAAGATATTATGTTCCTATGAAATGAAACAACTAGTAATTGCCACACTTGAAATGAAATAAACAACAAGCACTTGATTGGTTTTTATGCTTTGGGCAGCCCTGCAAAAACAATTAGTAGCTCTTATGCATTTGAAGCTTTGACATGTATTCTTTTGGCAAAATATTTCAAGCAATGAGAGCACCTACAAGCACAACTTCTTAGCCCCATAATGGTTAGCACATAAAAAATCAGATAATCTGCAAGTAAAATAGATGATCAAATGGAAAAATTTGAAAATGAAACCAACATGGTTAGATTAGGCTTGGAAAGAGCTTTCCAACGATATATCACACTTAAATTTTTGATACCGTATGTAAAAATTTCTAAAAAAAGGGTGCCAATTTTTCAACCACTTTCAGGTCTGGGCGATAGTACAGTCACCAAAAATATCACATGATACTTTACAGTATACTGAGTGGATCAACTTATGAGGTTCAAGGTTTTTGTTTCACCACAAGGGTGAAGAGCATAGTCCCCTATCTCAAAGTTTTCTTCCAAACACACCAAGAAAAGGATTCAATTACCCTCCTGCTTTCAAAATCTAAAGATGGGTCAAGATTTTCTAGTTCACCACAAGGGTGAAGAGCATACTTCTCCTACCACCCAAGAATTCCTACAACAAGATATTATGTTCCTATGAAATGAAACAACTAGCAATTGCCACTCTTGAAATGAAATAAACAACAAGCAATTGATTGGTTTTTATGCTTTGGGTAGCCCTACAAAAACAATTAGTAGCTCTTGTGCATTTGAAGATTTGACATGTATTCTTTTAGCAAAATATTTCAAGCAATGAGAGCACCTACAAGCACAACTTCTTAGCCCCACAATGGTTAGCACATAAAAAATTAGATAATCTGCAAGTAAAATAGCTGATCAAATGGAAAAATTTGAAAATGAAACCAACATGGTTAGATTAGGCTTGGAAAGAGCTTTCCAATGATATATCACACTTAAATTTTTGATACCGTATGTGAAAATTTTTAAAAAAAGGGTGCCAATTTTCCAACCACTTTCAGGTCTGGGTGATAGTACAATCACCAAAAATATCACACGATACTTTACAGTATACTAAGGTGATAATATATTTCTGGGCGATACTTCACTTTACTGTAGGCGACAAAATGTCTCAAACAACGTGACATAATGTCTCAAATGGGGTGATACTTTACCTGGTAAAGTATTGTGGGACCATATGCAAACTATCGTGTGATACTAAAAGACTATCGCGCGATAATCTGAGACTGAAAAACCCGAGAGCTGAAAATGAAGCTAAAATTTAACGAAAATTTGATGGAAATGCAAAAAATTAAGGATAAAACAATAATGCTCTGCCCCACGGTGGGCACCAAAAATGTACACACTCAAATAGTGCACTTCTCTAAGTCATTATATCCAAGGGGATCCATGAATAGGAAACCTTAGAAAGTGACCTAGAGCTCTCTATGTATGGAGTTGCAAGATTATTTAAAATTTTCTCTTAGCTAGAGCTATTAAGCTAATGACCTTACTAGTCAACCGCACAATGAGAGATTCAAATGAAGACAAGGGAAAGAATACCAATATCCCCAAGAATCAAAATGAAATGCAAATGCAAACTAGATTAAGATGAATATGCAAGCTAGAAATGAGAGGTGCAAGCTAAGCTATGGAAATGAAAGTACAAACTAAACTATGAAAGGAGAGATGCAAGTGTTACAAATCTTTCCTAATTAGACTAGATGAAGTAATCTAAAGCATAAAGGAAATATATACTATGAATTCCATGATAATGGAACTAGAATGCAAGAGATAAACTATGAAAGAATGTAAAATATAAGCCAAGAATGCTCCAAATCTTCAAAAGCTCCAAAGTGACCTAGAAAACCTACAGCATAACATTAGTATTAAAAAATGCATATGAAAATGAGGAAGATAGCTCTTTTTTTATAGGAAATGAGAAAGAATGGACCATTGAGATTAAGAGGGAAAATATTTAATCAAGGGTGGAGCAATCCATGTGCACAAATAGCCTCCAATGAGAAAATAAGAGTTGACATTTGTGTCCATATGAGACAAAAAGTGTCTTTTCCCTTTTTATAAAATAAGAATAATGCTTTATTTGTGCAACTTAGGATAAGAGGAAAAGTGGGGGCTTTTTATTTATTAAATGGGGAGGAAATATTCCTTTTAATAAATAAAGACTTTAGGTTAAAATGGTTAGCCCAAGGCAAATAATCGAAAATGATGAAATATGACTTGATCAAAGAAATTGACATATTTGGAAAAAATGCTGATTTTTGAAAATATTGATTCAGGAATTTGATAAATTGTTAAATGGGGGCCCAAAGTCTAGGTGACCATTATAGGGTGCATACACCACTAAGCTTAAGTTGTTAGGATCATCAAAGAAATCTTTATCTCATGGATTGGCACTGACACTTTCGGATATGACTGGGTCAAATTCCATGTGTAACTTTTCTTATGATCGAGTAAGTACCATGCACGAGTGACCTTTAGAATAGTTGGATAGAATAAATGATGAGAAATTGATGAAATATGATGAAGAGAAGAAATGATTTGATGAACTAGGAGAAACTTGGACGAATTTAGGATTAGATTAAGAGGACTAAGCCTTAAGGATTGATTAGACTAATTGGAGATGTACTAAGTCTCGATGATTGATTTGATTGTGGATTAGATTGATTGATTGATTAGGTTGGATTAAATAGGAACTAAGCCTCGAGGATTTATTTGATTTAAAGGTTTGGAACAAACCTAGGTGAACAAGACCTTGTGATTATGCAAACACAAGATTGGTTTTGATTTAAAGTCTTCTCTTATTTGGGTGATAGACTGATGATCCCAAAACAAAATAGGACTGGATTAAGACTACCAGAGAAATACTCAATTCTCAAAGTAGCTAGGGATTAATTTTTTCTTTGATTTAAGGTATGCGAGATACTATCGGATTGATTCTTTCACCCTATTGCTTGATTAAGGTATGAAAGGTGGATTGATTTGATTTTGCTTTAAAGTCCAAGATTATGATTAATGCTCCTAATGTTTTGAAAGGTAGATGAAGGAAGAGGTGATTAAAGATGAGGAAATGATGAGTGGCTTTGAAGAAGAATGAAGGTAAAAGGTACTTAATCGTAAGATTCTCAAGTGACAAAGACTATGTTCACTGGCTTCAAGAGTCCTTTGGATAAATTTCAAATATGATTTCTTGACTCTAGCCTTTCTATCAACTATCTTATTCTCTCTATAGACTCAGGAAACTGGAAGTTTTACCTTCTTATGTTTCACACCATCAATCATGGCTTAAAGAAGAAAACATAACAAGGATTGTGATCACAAAAAAACTAGGACAATATCTTGATAGATCAAAGGATGTTCTTGGAAAGAACCAATTTTATGCATACATCAAACATTTGGGTTACAAGAACATTTATCAAAAATAGTCATGTAAGGGACAAAGCAACCTTACAGGATTCAAGTGTATGTGTTTTTTTTGCAATGGAAATTAACAAGAACACTTTTTATCCCTAGAAGGAAATTAGATGAGATTGAAAACCTTTGCCCACTGACTTAGGAACACACCCAACATCTCCTCAGAATACAATCATCACCAACCACGCAATGGCTCTAGTCATGATATCGTATTATCAAAGTGTTAATGTTGATGGGGGATTTATATGGTGAGTATCTTGGGGAGATTACTATTCTCCTTGCATGTAGATTATCAACCTTTCAGAGGTGAACCAAGTGGCCACTACTCTACAACTTTTAGTAAGGGTCTCCATTCAAACACACTCTTTGTGTACACGAAAGCATGATTAATGCATATAGCCCCACAAAGCACCTTGGCACAAGTAGTCATATAAACATGATTTAGATTGTGAGGCCCTACTAAAGTGTTATGTGAGAGCACAGTATAAGCTCAGATGTCATCTAGATCCTAAGGCTTTAACCCCAAAAAGAAAATTTTATTAACATGAGTTGGAGTGGTGGGCTAACACCTTGTTCTCACGTGGGTCATTCCTGGGAGCTTTTTACTTTGTCGACATGCCCATCTAAATGATGAAATGAAAGAGCATATGGATTGGCCATGGGAGTCTAGATTTCTAATTTTCCCTCAAGGGAGAAAGAGCATACTCTCCTATCCAATGAGGTTTTCTCCCAAACACACCAAACAATTGATTAATTCCAAGTTTTCTTTAAGACAACTATCCAAAAGGTTCTAGGTTTCTAATTTTCTCACTTGGAGAAAAGAGTATACTCCCCTAGCTAATGAATCATTATAAAAAATAAAATTACTACTTAATGTTAGGTGCCTAAGAAATTATTAAGAATACACAATGTTTGATTGAATCTCCTTGGAAACCTACAAAAGCACTTTGGTGAGTATTTTAATGTGTTTGGCCTTCCAACAACGTCCTACAAAATAAACTCATTAGTAGTCTTAGAATGTTCAAATCTTGGTCAATGTTCTATAAAAGCACTATTAAAAGGCATAAAATGTAAGTGTCTTCCAAAAAACCCAGATCAACAAACTCAAAATGCAAGATTTTATAGGAAAGAGCTGAAATTAGGCAGAGACACCTATCTGAAGATAGAGACACTTGTCTATCAAAGATTCTTGTCTATAGGTGGAGACGCCTGTGCAAAGATGCCTATGTACAAGCAAAGACGTATGTCTGTACAACAAAGGAATTTTAACTACCAATTTGTTAATTTATTAAGCTCCCATTAACTTGAAAATGCATAAAAAGGTTTCTTATGATGAAATAAAGTAACTTTCAACCTTAATATGCCAACAAAAACTTTATTTAATCAACCAAAAAGGCTAATAAAAGGGGAACTCCCTTTCTAGCAAAGACACCTGTGTGTATGCATAGACACCTATCTGAACAACAACAAAAGATCTTCTTAGTTTTATGTATTTTTATTCATTTGCAGATAAAATAAGGTGTTTCATTGATGATTATTAGCCTTAATGTGATTAGAAAATACAAGTTTTACTGATTAAAGCAAACTAAAATGGGAGAAAAATTCTTTCTAGCAGAGACGCCTGTTTGTAGGTGGAGAAACCTATGTACAGGTAGGGACACCTGTGTAGTAGAGATGCCTACCAGCAAGCAGAGATGCCTCTAGATGAGAAAAGACACCTGTTTAGAAATTTCACAGGAAATTTTCACAAAAGCAAGAAACATTTTTAGAAAATGGGAATGTGAGTCCTACCGGGTGTGCCAAAATGTATGTGATGAAAACCTACCTGTTGGGAGAAATCTCAAACATGAAAATGTTAGCAATAAACAAGATATTCAAACATTAATCTGAAATTTTATAAACTTGCAAGAACCAAATAAAAGGCTTCCACCACAACCTTTGATGAGCAAGAAGCTATTGGAGTTGATGAAAAACAACCCACAGCTCTGAAGAACACCTGCATGCAAACACCTGTCACAGAAAGAGAGAGAAGCAAATAGCTATGGAGACCTGAATGTATGGATCCACAAGAGAGGAGAAATCCTTGATGTGCAAAAATAAAAGTTGAAATCAATAATGAAAATGTCAGAAAAGGTTACAAAGTGTTATGAGATCAATCCTTATGAAAGGAGATCAGAAAACCTAAAAAGGTAAAACCCTAGGTTGCATAATAATAATTAATAAAACAATTAATTATTATATGCCTAAAGTTTAGCTTAAGTTGAAAGAGGTAATAAGTGACTTAATAATTAAATCAATATGATTCAATTAATTAGCAAACACTTTATTACTCTAATAGCCCCCCTTAAGATGAACTTTGGGAGAAGCTAAAAACCTAGAAAGAACTATTGAAAGCAAATGGGTCCTGGCAACAAAAGGTTTGATTAGGTACCCAAGTATAAAAGAGAGTCTCTATAAAGCGAAGAAATAGAGAAAACCACATGGGAAAAACTCTACTCCAAAAAGAGACCAATACTAGTTTGAAGGACTGAAGAAGCCTCCAAAACTAGGAATGTTCTAGAAAATAGGAACATAGGTGAACATGTACAACATCACTGAAGCATGAAATTGAAAACTTTGTCAAGAAGTAACTGATGATCTAAAGATCCTCCACTAAAATATGACCAGGTAGAGAAGACTGTAATCTACATGAGTTCCCTCAAATGACACTACTTGAATTAGGAGGAAAATAAAGACAAACAACCGAAGTCAAAGATAAATAGTATTGTAATCTACACGAGTGTCCCTAAATGAAACTACTTGAATTAGGAGGCAAACAAAGGAAAACACCTAAACTCAAAAATACAAATGGCATAAAAATACCAAAAGTCTGAAGAGCTGATCAATCAAAGCTAGAAGAGTGCGTCCAAAAATAGGAAAGAAAAGAGTATCCATGTGGTAAATGATCCATCTCATCGGAATGCATAGGTACCCAGCCACTACATCTGCCTAGTACATATAATCAAATACTAAATACATAGCTCACACTATCGAACCAAGGAAGTAGTAGAACCAATAGTAGAAACCCCCCCATACTCCTGACAAGGGAGTAATGATAGGTACACTGAAAAGATCATCCAATATGAACTACACGATGAAGAAGAATCTAAAACATCAAATGTACAGCTAGAGTACAAACACATATAGAGATACCTAAGGCTAATGTCATTGGAGGAATGCTCACATGAAAAAAGTAGATGGCAAAAAAAGGCAAACATCAAACCCCCCTAGAACTTTATAATGGAGTGGGAGTACATAAAGCATGAACATGTGCAAGATCCCACACATACAATAGAATGACACTTTATCTCATTGCGTGTGCATAAAATAATGCTACAAAAGTGAAGTATACACTACTCAAAGAAGAGAAAAGGCTGCTGAAACAAAAGAACAACCTAAGATGAGCCATCCCTCAAAGGGAAGAGATCCCAAGACCTATAACATACAAGATATCCACCAGAATGCAAAAATGAAAGAATTTGAATAAAATAAACTTAGAGAAGAATTTGAAAAAATGACTCATAGCACTGGAAATATCTCAGAACAATCTTTCCAATGATATATCATTTTCCCAAAACGGAGCTTAGATGCACAAGATAGAGCTCCCAGAGTGCAGAACTCAACATCTAACTTTGACAGTGAAAAACACCATTAAAAAAGACAAAATAGAAAATCAAACCTACAGAATCAGATTTTTGATGATATCTCATTTGCCAAATTTTGACGTTGTACGCTCAAGATATGAGCACAAAACCAACAGATATGCTGGAGGGCCTAAAGAAGGTGGCTGGAAGGATCTGAGGATGGGTGATGTTAGAAAAATGACAAAATCACACATGAAACCATCAAATTTGATAAAATCTCAGAAAGAGCTTTTCAAAAATATCTCATTTTCTGAAAACGGAGCCTAGATGCAAGAGAAACGGATCCTAGAATGCAAGAGGTTTGAAACATTGAGAGCACAAAAAACATCTAACTTTGTCAGAAAAAATCTATCAAAATGGAAAAATCCCAAAACCATACCAAAAAATTTGGATCGGGCTCAGAACCAGCTTTCTAACGGTATATCGCACGCTCGATTTCGATCCCAGATGTCCGAGATATGGGCAAAAAACTATCTCCCTATTTGAATTTCTTCAAAAAACCATGCAATAAGGCAAAAAAAATGCCAACGGTCAGTTAGTCGTGACCATTGGCGGTCAATCCCGATAGTCACACTGGTGATTACGCCTGGCAATTCGTTGGCGGTGCTGTCAGTGGTTCTCGCTGGTGGGGCCGTCAATGATTGCTGGCGGTGGCACCCGGGTGGTCGCTTAGTGGCCACCGGGTGGTTCTATGGGAAGGTTTTTTTTTTAAATTTTAATTTTTGAAAATTGGTACCCATCTCGAGATGTGTGTATGACTTGGTATGCAAATTTTTTTTGCCTCAAAAGCCAACTTGTCCAAAATCGACAAGTTTTATATGGATTTTGGGTATCTTAGATGCTCTGGATGCATATGTGAGGTCCATTTGGGCCAGAAGTGCTCCAAACAAATAGTGACCAATTCAGGAACCGTGCTGGCGCTGATTACAAATTTTTTTTGCCATAGATTCCAACTTTGTCCAAATTAGACAAATTTTATATGGATCTTGGGGTTCTTGGATGTTGTGAACGCAATTGTGAGGTCCGTTTGAAGCCAAGATGACCAAAAAAATAGGTCCAACCAGATCTGACAGGAAACCTCTCCGAAAACCCAAATCTGATGAACACGACTGAATCTCTTGAGAAGAGGACATGGGCAAGCAAATCTGAAGCTCTGATACCATATTGGATTTGATGAAAAACAACCCACAACTCCTAAGAACAGCTACATGCAAACACCTGTCACAGAAAGAGAGAGAAGCAAGTTGCTATGGAGACCTAAACGTATGGATCCACGAGAGAGGAGAAATCCTTGATGTGCAAAAATGAAAGTTGAAATCAATAATGAAAATGTCAAAAAAGGTTACAAAGTGTTATGAGATCAATCCTTATGAAAGGAGATCAAAAAACCTAAAAAGGTAAAACCCTAGGTTGCATAATAATAATTAATAAAGAAATTAATTATTATATGCCTAAAGTTTAGCTTAAGTCGAAAGAGGTAATAAGTGACTTAATAATTAAATCAATATGATTCAATTAATAAGCAAACACTTTATTAATCTAACAGAAGAAAGTGCACCCAAGACTTGCTTTATTTAAGCTGTTAGAGAGTGTTGTGGGTGTGCTCTCCCAACAAAAATATGAATCCTACTATGAATGCAAGATAAAACAAGATTGAACTACTCAAGGAGGAGCTATGGAAGCAACCCTCAAGCATTCAATACGAAGCCAATGAGGCTCAAGAAGGAGCTATGGAAGAAACCATCAAGCTCAATGACATGCAAGATTAACACTACAAATAAATCTAAATATAGAATGAAACTAAATCTACTATGAAATTTTAACAACTACCAAATGGTTAGTGAAAAACTTGAAATGCAAAAACAAACTAGCATTATAATTCTACATGAAAATGATGGATGATTTGCTTGAGGTAAGGGTCCTATTTATAGGATTTTGGAGGGCTAGGATGAGGTGACATCTATGTGGAATCTAGATAGGTACCACTAAGGAAACACATAATCCATGCAAAGTCCAAGACTTGCTCACATATGTGTGAAAACTTGGGATGTGAGAGGTCAATGTGTACTCCAAGTACATGTGTAAGTGTGTGTAAGATATGTGTAAGAAAAAAGTCCATTTTCATGTTCTGGGTAAGTGTAAGAAGAGTCATAAAAAAATGTAAGAAGTCTTGTTTAGACAATTTTTAGCAATTTTTGAAAAGATAATTTTTAGAAATTTGCTCACACATGTGAGAGAAAATAATTAGGACTAATGGGTGTAGGAATATAAAAATTAGCCTAATTAACCTTAGTTAATTAGTAAGTAGACCTATTAGATCAAAAGTGATGTGTGTAGGATAGCATCTAGGTTAGGTTTAGGATTAAATAAAATTTAATTTAATCATGGTTTAATAGAAATAAAGCATGTGAGGGAATAAATAAATTAAAAATTTATTTAAAAAGGAAATATGAAGGAACATGTATTAAAATAAATTTAATACATTATGAGGGGTAGTATTTAAATTTAATTTAAGTACTATAGTTAGTAAATTTATTTAATTAAATAAATAGACGAGTTTAACAAATATAATTAATTAAAAATTAACTATAATGCTATTTAGGGTCATTAATTAAATTAAATTTCATTAATGTTAAATAAATGAATTTAGGTGGCTACAATATGTATATGTATATGTATATGTATAAAAGAAATGACTTTACATACATACATACATACATATATGCATATACATATCCATATATATGTATGCATGTATGTAAAGTCATTTCTCTTATGTATATGTATATGTATAAGAGAAATGAATTTACATACCTACATACATATGTATGTATGTATGTATGTAAAGTCATATACATATACACATACATATACATATAAAGTCATTTCTCTTACATAATCTAATAACAACAATCTTTTGTTTTTTCTTAAATCATTTACATTTAAGACTGTTAAGATTTAACCATCGAGGTGAAATTGAATCAAGGGAATAAAATTCCCAATTCATATAATGATATTGGTGTGCATTCTAACAATTTGGAATGATAGTGAGAGGAATATATTTTATTAGCAAGAGTATGAGTGTGGTGATATTACTTCTTCCTCAACATTTTTAGTGATGTAAAAGATGGGAATGTATTTCATGGAGATATTTTGGTAGAGATAACCACACCTCATGAAATTAAAATGTACATATGAAATGAAATTAATGCAAATGAATTAGAATTTTCTTGAAACATAATGAAGGTAATTGTTTTGGTTAATGAAATGAAACATAAAACCAATCTGGGGGAAATTAAAAGCATTTGAAGAATATTTTTTATAAAAGTGAATTCATTCTAAGATTATAAGTTACACATAAGCAAAAATGACAAGTCTGACTTTGGAGAAAGGGATACATAATTGTTGAGAAGGAATTGGGAAAAAAAAGTCGTAAGCAGTGACTTTAACAACATCTTGTAAACATCAAACTTTGCATAGATCACAGATTCAAAAATAAGCCATGAGCAGTGGAAATTTATAAACTTTAGAATTTGTATATATCATAGGCATGCATTCTTACATCTAACTCTTTTACTTTTATATTATACCAACAATTTCTAGTTGAGAATTATGCATTGGTAGACAACATTTCTTAAGAATTTTAAGAAAAAATAGAGGTGCATTGCTATATATCTTTCCAAGAGTCAAATGTAATGGATTATTGTTAAGAATATCCATAGTAGAGAGGTACTATCTCTTGTCAAATACACCAGGATAAGCACAACAGTTCTATACATTTGTAAAACATTTACTAGTAAAATATTTTTGTATACTTGCAAAAGGATTTTCTTGTGATAGCTCCAAGTAAAAAGGGCTTGAGAAAACTAAAAAAAAACTAAGAAAACTACTTTATTCAATCATATCTCAGATTCAAATTATAAGTCAACTTGAGACTAGACTATAAATTACTTTTGTGCAAATGCAATTCCCATTTTCACGAGTTGTGAACCAGATAACTATTTGTTTGTCATTAGATTAAATACAATTCATTATTCTAAAATAATATAAATTTATTGAAAAGAATCTTAAAACTATTTTATAAGAAGAGCTTACCTATGCACATGTCTCTAATTTTAATAATAAAATTATAGAGACTCAACTCAGGTGTGTTGAGGTACTGTGATAGGAACATTAGTACATTTGAGGCCAAATTTCGATGGTCATTTGTCAGATTTTCAATGGCCATTTGTTGAAACTGCGACACATCTGTCCGTCGATGTTTTTGCATTGCAAATTGTGATGGAAGCGATAACCATTGGTATTCTGACATCCCTACCTGTCGGAATTGGCCACATAAATAGCAATTTTACTATGTGACCAATCTATCAAAATATTCTTCTTATGACATTTCGTCAGTCAAAAAGGTGATGGATATTCAGTAGATCTCCGATAGGAGTACTTGTCAGAGATATAGTCATCCTGTCGCACCCATCTGTCGGAATGGGGTCCCACCGATGGTTACCTATGGAATGTCTGATGATAAGAAATCAAGGTCTGACACAAGTAGCCGTCGGAGGAATAACTCTTATGTCGGGAAAGGATTACTACATGTCAAAAAATTGACAGATTAGCATAATAAAAATAACAAAGCTCAAGAGACCATCATAATTGGTCTATGTCTTTGGTCCATATATTGGCAAAAAAAATTACATTTCGTTAGCTCATCAAATGAAGGGATTTGAAAGAATTTAATAGAATATTTTCATGATAATGTTTATTATTTAAGTTGACGTTGCACAAATTTATTGACTCTGCGCACTTGTATACTACGAGCATAGCCATAAAGAAGCATGTCCTCCCATGGCTTACATTACTCAAGCCATGAGAGGGGATGCTTCTTTATGGCTATGCTTGATGTATACAAGTGCACAAAGTAGATAAATTCATTCATTGTCAAACTAAAATAATATACGTTATACATGAAAATATCATCCATTAAATTCTTTCAAATCACTGCATTTGATGAGCTAATTAAATGTAAAATGTTTTGTCAGTATATGGACCAAGGACGAAGACCAACTATGATGGTCTCTTGAGATTTGCTATCTTTAGTCCTAGCTATTAGGTAAGGGCTGGAAGACTTATACTTGTCAATCATTGAGAATAATCACCGCCTTGCCTTTATGTACACTACACAGTATCCAATATAAGAGAAAGTAGAAAATATGAATGGATAAAAGAAATGAAAGATACAATAAAATTATCTTGTTGTTTACCTTCTCATAATTGATCCCAGTCTCGCAAAAGTAAATACGATCACTAGCACATTTTGTGCATGGATGAGAAACAGTATCCAAAGTTTCTAGATTCTGAGAAGAGGTATGAGTGGAGGCCAAAAAAGGGATATTTGTGAAGGTTTTATAGACGCAGTACTGAATCATCATCTCTACACTGGTACTCAATCTGGAAACCCTCTCTAGAAAATCTCCACATCTAGAAAATCTCCACAAAAATCCCTTCTGGCCTCCACTACATATACATCTTCTCAGTATCTAAAAACTCTCTAGCATTGATTCCCATTGTTTTTCACCATCTCCGTGGACTGAGACCTTAAATTATTGAGCTTCTCTTTGTTTTGAGAATAGTTTAACATTATCTACTTAACAGGGCCAACCACGTGAAGGTGGAAGCTCATTTGACCCCTCCTAGGAGCCTCTTATGACCCTTTATGACATTTTACGACCTCTAATATGTGTATTCTTAGGGGTTGTAAAGGGTCGTAAAGGGTCATAAGGGGTCCTAGGACACAACAGCTGAGAAACATAAATGTAGGCATCATGGTCACAAGTTTTTGAAGACAACATAATTGAGTGGCATATCCAGATGATGCAAAGCAACCACTACTCCTCTAGAACCAGAGGAGTAGTAGTTGCTTTGGGTCATTTGGGTATACAACTCAATTATGTTGTATACCCAGATGATGGAGAGCAACTCCTGCACCTCCGATTCCAAGTTGACTACATTTGTTGCTCATGAATACAAGGTCCTCCAACACAAATGTATTCAATTTGGAATTGGAGGTGTAGAAGTTGCTCTCCATCACTTGGATATACAACTCAATTACATTGTCTCCAAAAAATTGTGACCATGATGTCTACAATTATGTTTCTCAGCTATTGTGAAATCTACATTTATGTTTCTTAGCTGTCATGTTTATGTGCATGTTTTTATGTGTTTGGGAAGACATCGTTCTAGCCTGGGCCTGGATCCTTTGGAAATTAGCTTCATAATAATGTAGATGACAAATGAGCAATTAGCTTCCCAAGAAAAATCCCATAAATGAACTATGCATACCCCAATTCCTGTGCCCTCTGTGCGTACCCAAATGATATATTTGAAATAACAAGGGTAAGGCTTAAAGAATTTAATTTTGCATCGCTAGACAGATCTATATATTTTATCCACAATGACCAAACTTCAAAGGATCCAAGACTAGGCTAGAAAGATGTCTTCCCATTCTATTTAAGCCATATTCCTTGTTCTTGTCAAACTTCCTTGGTACGGTAGGCATACTCTTTGCAGTACTCTTATTCAACTTGTGTTCAACGATAAGAATCTTCGTCTTCTTCTTCCTAATTGCAGCCAGAGCTTCCTTTTCATCAAGATTCAACTCCACTTCCCCCATCTCATCATCCTCATCACCCTCAACTACCATCCTAAGCCCTTCTTCCCTCTCCAGTTCTTCAAGCCTCTACAAGATACCTGGATCAATAAAGTCTGCAACATTGTGTCCATCCATGATCTCAGGAATACCATCTTCTTTCCATTCTTCATTTGCCAAAAAATACCACAATCTTAAGACTCGTGACTCTTCAAATTCTCTTGTTTCCTTCAGACCTCCAAACATGTGTACTGTGAGATTTCCTCCAACAAATGAACTTGTGATGATTTTCACAATAGTACATGTGTTGGAAGGAAATATCACAGTACTGCTTAGGCCAATCTAAATGTTCATCACCTGTGCATATAAGAGTTGATCATAAAAGGTATATATGCATAGGTGAAAAACATGCATATTTGACCAAGCAATACTGGGAGCTAGACCCAACAACAAATAGGTTTGTGGTGATTTTCACTATAGTACATGTATTGTTGGGTAAGCTCCTAGTAGCACTCAGGAAAATATGCATGTCCATCACTTGTACATATAAAGTGGCTCTAATGGCAGATACAATCACAAAATTTTGCATACTCCTTATTTTGTTCTGGGTTGATATTGTCAGACATGGTCTTTTTTGAATGGAATGACTCATTACTTGTACATTGACTAGAATGTTGGTGGAAGAAGGATGATTTGTTTGCAACCTGCAGATACACAAACACTGAACAACTATTTTTTCAACTCTAATTTTCTCAACACAAAGGGACATTTATCATAGCCATAAAAACATGATTGTTTTAAAATGGAATACACCAAGGAGTACCATCATAAATATTGACCATTTACAATCATGAATAGTTAACCTATATCAAATAGCTCATTTTTTTATCAGCATGTGTAGTCTCTATGTATATGAAAAATGAATGAAATATATATCAAGCTGAAATAAAACAGTGAACAAAAATTCAAATTCAAGGCCTAATTTATCAAGAGCAACAAACATTAGGATGAAAGAAAAATCATTAAGACTATAGAAAAATCATTAAGACTAGAAAATCAAGTTCTAGAAAAATCATTACGACTATAGAAAAATCATTTAGACTAGAAAATCAAGTTCTACAAATGGACGGTTCTAGTGGTTTGCCATTACAACAATTGAGCATTCATCATTTGGTACTTCTTGGCGTATTTCATTTAAGTTTTTTAGCTATCATGTTTATGTGCATGTTCTTTATGTGTTTGGCTTCTCTCCCTCACAAGGGATACACCGATAGGTAATTGATTTGAAAGCATAATAATTTGATTGTCTTTTTTCAGGATAGGCATAATCATCCCGCCAACCTTAATTAGCAACATTTGTGATATATGTCAAGTACTTATAATCAGTATGCCCAACAAACAAAGACTTAGTAGTAAAAGAATAAGGTTGCACATCCACATCCGTCCAAGTGCAGAAACCTTCAAAGATTTGCAGCGGTAAAGAGAAACCCCATATTTTATCAGCCTAACATAGTCTTTGGCCACTTTGGCAATGAGAACCTCAAAATAGAGAAAAGAAACTTAGTAAAACCAGTCTATGCCACTGTTTGTGAGGGTACAGTCATGATAAGTGCCTCTCAAACCTCTCCAAACATGTAAGATTGTCTTTAAATAGTTTATTGATCTCTTCTAAACATTAACCAAATCAAACCTACATTTGAATCCACACACAATAACCTAAAATGAAGGGTTTTGAATCCTTTAATGAATCTCAGTCAGTGGTAAAGCATGGACAGTCAAACCACTAGTCTCCAAAGCATTCAATAAGTGAATATGAATGTTTGAAAACTACTCCCAACAATTCTTAAACATACTTTATTATTTAAGAATTGTTGGGACTGGTCCTTTGGCGTGTATTAACTAGAATATGAATTTTTAGCATATTATTATCATTCTATTTATTTGTTGTAAACATGCCATTGGTTCAGTTTTAATCTAATGGTGTCGTGCCCTAGCCCATGCTTTATCTCCATTATTTGATGTTATTCACTGTTTTGAAATGTTGACTGTGGTTATCAAATGGAAAAAATACAAAAAAAAATTTAACATGAAAATAAGTTTACAAAACCGAACCAATGGCATGTTTACAACAAAGAAATAGAATGATAATAATATGCTGAACCAATGACATGTTTACAAAAAAGAAATAGAATGATAATAATATGCTGAAAATTCTATTATGTTTAATACACGCCAAAGGACCAGTTGTATGAAATTGTCAATCACATAGCATTTCACTTTTGTATGAGGGTGGTCCCACAATAGTGAGTCCCACTTTTTGGCCAACTTTGACATAGAGTTCAACATTCTGAGAAAAAACTTCATTTTCGAACATCTGTTGCCGCAAAACTATTAGGAATTTGAAGATGATGTAAACTAGAGTCTTTTACAATTTTCTTTCTAGTTTCTAAATATATTTAAAAAAAAAAAAAAAAATCATTTAAATTCATTTTTCCTTCTCCTTCTAAAAGTGGTTTACATGAAAAAACTATGTTTTAAAGGAGTTACCATCACTTGGATCAACATAACTTTTTTTAAAAATATGATAATGATGTAATTCTTTCGAGATTATATTTTTAACTTCAATATCTAAAGGATGCAATTAGTTTTATTCATTTTGGATCAATATTTCATAGTTTATTAAGTTTTAAAGTGATCGTAACTGTAATTTAGACATAAGGTCACTTGGATCGCTCTAACTTGATCTCTGTCTATCGAAATTCATTTTTTCTTTTTTTCATAGAAAGGTAACACAAATACACTTTTCCTACATATTTTTCATAATTTTTTTTTTATCATTTACTATTTTTCTCGAAGTCTTGAGGAGACAGGTTGTTGAATGACCAAACAACCTATGTTTAGTTAAAGTAATATTTAAAAGTGATAATGAACTCAATATGTATTAAAATTATATTCATTAGAAAGCTTGTTTTGAATAGCATCATTTGACATCATTTGTTTGAAAAAATCATCTTGTTTAGTCCTTGTTTCAGACCCCGAAAAATCATTTTTCTGAAGATTTGTTGTTTCTTAAGAGCAAAATTTCATTTTTGGGGTCTTCGTGCGAAGTACCCCTTCGCACGAAGACATCTAAGTGGCTTTGTGTGAAGACCCCTCCCACAAAGCCCCTGAAGTGAAAATTCTGGTTGCCATAATTTTATCTTGGGTACTTCGCACGAAGTTGTATACTTCGATTGAAGTCGGCATGTAAAATGATTTTATAAATAAAATTTACAATGGTATAAAAGTAAAACATTTTGTTTTTATTTTATATTGAATTGCAATTAATAAATTTGCATTTTCTATTATTGAAGACACTTTTTGAAGGAGGATTGATATTTCTATTTTTTCAAATACATAATTTTTATTGACAATCTTGTGGAAGACATTTTTTGAGCTCGAAGAAATGGGCAACAAGAAGGGAAGACAATGTAAATCTTCTAGAAAAAGGTCACCTGGTACTAAACAAAGAAATCGTGAAGCTGCATTAACATATTATCATAAAACTAAAGAAGCTGAAAGACAAGCTGAAGTAGGAGGGTCAAGTCAAGTCGAAGAATTGCACATTGAAGAAGGGCTGGGATTACTCCCTATAGAAGCTCAAACAATTAATTTTGGAGAAGGGTCAACATCACGTGCTCCTATTGTTATGGATGAACTTTTAAATTTAGCTCAAACTGTAAAGAAAATTATTAATTATAGAAACTTAGATCACTTACTTACAATGGATGTGGAGAATTTGAGATCACTTGCTAATGTTCAACCCTTAAGTCTTGCTAAGAAGAGATCAATGAATATGATAGCAAGGGAAATATTGTGTAAATTTGATAATTTTGAAACACTTGAACAAGCTCAATTGCTTTTAGTTGTACTTATAAATAAAAAGTTGGAAGGGGCATTAAAATTATTGGGTATAGACACATCATCAAAGAAGAGAAAAGTTGTTGACATGCAAACTGATATGATTGAAAATCTTAAGAAAGGTTTGAACCAACTAGGGAAGTGATCTCGAACTATAGATAAGTCCATTACAAGAAAAGTTATGTTGACATCCATTGTAGGTAACACTATGGGACAAAAAAGATAGATATCTTCAGTTTCATCTCACTTTGGTTTGAATAGGAAAACAATATCACGATATGTTAATAGGAGAATACTTTTGGATGATAGCACCTTGGAAGGCAATTGGGTAATCATGTGTAGAGCTCATTGTTCTGATAGGATTGATGAAGGAGCAAAAAATTTGGACACATCATTTTGGAATGATAATACACAGCCTTCATCAAACACTAGAGATGTTATCAGACATAGAATTTCAGCTAATCAATATGAATATCATACGAAACATTGGTTGGACACAACACAACATGAAATGTATGTGTCATTTTGTAGTTCAAATCCTAATATAAAGATTGGACAAACATTGTTTGAAAGATTGAATCCATATTATATCAGGACAAACAAAGTGTTTGAAACTTGTTGTTGTCATTATCATATTGAATTTGATCTCCACTATCAGGTTTTTTGAAAGTTTGTAGAAGACACTTATGGTTTTGAAAAGTCTCCTCCTAGTAGACGAAGTGAGTTCATCTCATCCATTTTATGTGACAAAAGAGATGATGTAGCTGTTAGAAATAGGAAATATTGAGAGGGGGGGGGGGGGGGGGGGGTGAATCAGTATTTCACAAAAATTTTCTTTTTCCCACTTATGGATATAACATATTACTTTAGTGCATACAAAGATTATCAAGCTGATTAACAAACATAGCAGTAAATAGAAAGAACTCATAACACATGATATGTTCTCGAGGAAACCCTGGCCAAGGGAAAACCTTGGTGGGGATGGTACCCACAAAGATCACTAATCAAAAGTATCCTGTTAGGGATATTGGACCCTATTAGGAGTCAATTTACAATATATAGTAGATCTGTCCTGGTTAAAGGACTTTAGGCCTTGTTAGAAGCCTTAACCCTATTAGGAGTTAGATTACAAAACCTGATCACCAGCTGAGCTCACTACCCAAACAGGTAATACAAAATGTTTCTAACTGTAATATGGTACTGCTTACAACTTCGCATCAATAGCCTTTGCTGCTATCACAATATACAACTATCACAAGTTATCTTTTCTTTCTTTTTACACATCATATATATTTTCTCATTACATTTCAAGTATGCCTAATATATGAGTTATTAGAGCTAATAACTTTACATGGTTGGCTTCCAAAATCTTTATCCAAGAGTAAACATCTAGGATGTCATCCCTTCATAATTTTAAGTCATTATTTTGACAAGCAAAAATAATCCCTTAACTCTTTCGCTAATACTGTCTCCAAAACTATTTTGTCTGCAAAAACTATCTTCAGTAAACTTTGAATAACTTTGTCCGTACTACTCCAAACTTTATGCGCACTAAGATGGGGTATCCTCATACTCTGTAGAAGCTTTAGTTAACTATGCAAACAAAAATATTGCTCTAGTGGATGTCGCCAACTATATCTTCATCGGGTGCTCTGTCAGGATCACTGTATCCATACTTAGACAATTTCTTCCTTCAACTTGCCATACTTGCATTTCAGATTCAACGCTCTCAATAGAGATCATATGTTTCCATAATGACAACATCTATGCATCCACATTAGCCAAATTGCCAACAATATCCCCCTTTGTCATTGGTGGCAACATATGGGAAAATTGGCTAAGTGTGCAAACAAAACTTCAAAGTATTTACACAAAATTGTGGCCAAAAGTTATACAACACATATACAATATTGTACTCCATAGAATAGCTCCCCCTATGAGTATCCTTCCTCATAATATATTCAATTTTTTGCTATCTCTCCCCCTTTGACAACAATGACAAAGATAGGGTGTACAAAAATTTCAAATTTTTTTTTTATACCTTGTTATCAGCTATTGCAAAGCCAGTAGGCTTGCAACACAATCACCAAACTTTGACTTCCATGATTCAAAATCTTTCTCCCATATCTTCCTAATGGATTCAACAACATTGAGTAGAGTACTCAATCCGTATGCTGCTGTCTGACAAGCTTGTAGGGAATTGAAGCTAAACTTCTGAAAAGATGTCTTTGCTAAAAGACACTGCTCAATTTGGTCTTCAACAATTGAGGTCTTGATTGAGATGTGCTCTCTCAAGATGTTAATCCTAAGCATCTTTATGTTCTTCTCCTCTGCTAACATTCTGATTTCATCATTTAACTTCCTTATGTTCTTCTCTACAGAACTTATCTTTACATTTGGGCTTGACAAGGTGTTTGTTTCAGCTGTAATTGCATCTATCTTCTCTTTGATCTTCTTATCTTCTTCAGCTGTTAGGATTTCTGATTTTGTGCATTGTATATACAAACTCTTTCCAGTCTCAAAATGTTTCCTCAAATTCTTTAAGCATACATCCAAACTACCAATATCATTTCAAATATTTACACTTAAATTTTGTTGCATTTCTGCTTCAAAGTCTTCCTGAACTTTTATTCTAGCAATATCCTTTAAGTTAGAAAATTCAGAGTCAAAAGAGTTTATTACTATTTTAGCTTTCTCAAGTGGATCCAATTCAGATACCTTAGTGCTGATCATACTCTCAAGTTTCTCTATCAAAACTCTAACTTTGCCTTCAAGGTCCTTCACCTTCTTATTCTTTCCAATAATTTTATTAAGAGATGTGATGAACTCAAGCTGATCATCATCTTCAACTTATTTTCCAAGGTCTTCAAAAATTGAACCAATTTGTCTCTTCTTACTGTCAGGTGCACTAGGGGTAGTGACCTCTGTCAAAATTTGTTTACCTTTAACTATCTGTTATGCTGGAACTGATTCTGATACTGCTGGTGCTTCCACTGCCTCTGTATCCTTTTCTGATTCTGTAATCTTCTCTTGCTCTTCTAAAGCCAAATTGTCAACAATGCTTCCTAGATCATGAAATACTACATCATCTGACTCTAGTGTCACTTTGGTTCCTTCAATGTCCATTGATTCTTTGCCAATATTGATATGTGAAGAAGATGGAACTTCTTCAATACCAACTTCCTCTGCATGTGATTCCTCTGATTGCTTCTACTGAGGGTCTGATTCAACTTGCTTTCCTACAACTATATTTGCAAGAACTTGCATTACTGCTTGCTCTATCTCTTTCTGTACTTCCTCCTTTTTGCCTCCCACTATAAGGATTGTTCTTCTCTTAGTTCTCAATAAAGTTCCAAGAGACTTCAAGAATCTCTTCAAATGATCTTCATCCTCAACTTCACAGAACTGTCTGATTACATGTTCTCTCATCTTTATGTCCTCTTCTTGTGCTCTATGTTTTCTATTCACAAGTCTATTATACAAATCTTCTGGGATCTTACCATGAATAGTGCTAAGTTTCTTATCTGTCACAATCATATGTGTAATCATTGCATTTTCAAAATTCAATCTGTCAAATGATCCATATAGATCATAGAATTTATTCAACTTAGTGAAGTCTCCATGCTTCAATATATCTTCATTAACTCTTTCAATTCTTGGTTTCCAAGTTTTCTTCTTGATTGAAACTACATCATCATCTTTAATTACTGCTACATTTCTAGGTACAGGTGGTACAATTACTTTCTGTCTCTTGCCGGGTCCTGCTGCACTCACTTTTAATCTTTTGCTAGGAATAGGAGAAAAAGATTTATCTCCTTCATCTTTTTCAGGTACTTCAACTTTTACCTTTACTGCAATAGGATCAACAGGATCTGCACTAGATGCCTCAGGTGAAATTACAAGATTTTCACTTTGCTTCAAGGCTTCTGCAGTCTTCTTAGCTATGTCAAACTCATGACTTGACATACCTGATTCTTTCAGTATTTTCTTCATAGTAGATTCAACTCTCTTACTAGATTGCTTCTTTTCTCTCAAATTTATTGCAGAGTTGAAATTCTCTTCATAGGTTCCAAACCTATTTGCATGACCATCCAACTCACACTTTAACAATCTATTTACATATCCTACTATTTCTGCTTCAGATATTTCATAGCCAAGAGGGTCTATGAATTCCATTCTAGGCTCAACTGCTTCAATGTAGGTGAAATCAGTGTCTACCATAAAACAAATGTCATCTTTATGCTTTTCAACTAAGGATTGAGGAATCCTTGATTTGTTCTTAACAATATTCTAAAAAGTCTTCAATACAAGCTTCACACTGTCATTAACTTTATCAAAAAGGTGCTTCATGTAGACTGAGTTTATTCTTTCCATTGTGTTCACATTGTCACTCCAATCAGCTGTGTAAGGAAATCTTCTCAAAATATGGAAAAACATATAGGTTATCAGAGATGAAAACCTAAAATGTGTGTACTTAGCCTTCTTAATCTTTTCTAAGTTCTCAAATAACTGAATTTTCAAAATTTCACATAGGTGTACTTGTTTCTTCTCAATACACATAAGATAAGCTACATGAACCATTCCTACAGCCATGTCATCTTCCCTTGAACTACCACAGAATTTAGTTGTTAGGATCTTGCAAAGGTACCTAACATCATCTTGCTTAATTTTACTTATCATAATTCCTCTACCATTATAACTAGATCCAGTGTTGTCTAAAACAATCTTTCTCATGTTCTTTTCATTCAGTGGAATCTCTCCAACTTTTGATAATCCAGTAACATCATGAATTAGGTCAGCAGTTATATCAATAACTCTATCCTCCATCCAAAATTTCCCATTGTGGATTCTACTTAAAATGATCTTGGTACATTCCTCATCATTAAATTCATACTTCATGGAATATTTGATAATTTCATTGTTCTCTAGGTGCCCATAAGCTAGTTTAACTGACATGTCTTGATTGTACAATTTCCTATAATCATCACTAAAATCTGCATCTCCCAAAGTTTCAAATTAACTTGCAACCTAAATATCCTTTAGCATTCTCAATGTGCAATACTCCGTCTGGTACGGATGATAGTGCTAGACTGTTATCAATTTCAGTTGGTTCTACTAGTTTTTTCTTAATCTTAGGTCTATTCTTATCCTTAACATTATGAACCATAGAAATATCCATCTTATCAACTGATTAAAGATCAAAAAATACCTCAACTTTGCAAATCTAGGGTTTCGGTATGATCGTCGCTGCAAACTGCTTCCAAACTTCTTCAAATCATCCTCAACTCACTTTTTCTTCTTTCAAATCTCTTTTCAATCACTTTTTAATCATGATAACTTTGATTTTGACCTTATAACACTTCACATTAACTTGATCTGACATCACATTCATTCATTTTGCCGCTAAAACCTCAAAAAGTTGATTCTACAAACCTGCAACCATAAAACTTTCTGCGACCTCGCAAAACAAAATATTTTCTTTTGCGCACTTAACCATAGCATTAGTACAACATAATAAACCTATATCTAACTGTGCAAAAATTAACTCATTCAAATTCCTAATCTACACTAATCCTAAGTCCTAAACTACATAAACTTACATAATTTAAGTACTTAAAGAAGGGTTAGGTAAAGATTCATCCTTACCATTAGTTACATTACCTTCCTGACTACTTTTAGTGCTGACTATACCTCCTTGATCTATGCCTTTATCAAATTTTACTTCATCTTTATTGCTACAACAACCTTTCTCTTTGTTTCCTGCATTTTCATTCCTTCTTGCATTGTTCCTAGGGTTAGGGTTATGATGATAACCTCCATTGTTCATTCTGCAAAATCTTGCTAAGTGTCCAAACTTGTTGCATATTTGAAAAATGATTCCATTGTTTCCAAATCTCTGTCCTTGCTGGTTAATCTGTGACCTGCAATTTCTAGCAATATGTCCTACTTTGTTGCATCTAAAACATACTACCACTTTTCTTTGATTCATTTCTTCAATAGATTTCTTATCTGCATTGTTAGTATTCCCAATCATTCTATCATAATTATTCAAAATTACTTTAGGTCTTCTACATTTGTTAGCTCTGTGTCTAAAACTATGACAATTATAACAATGTCCATTAAGAGGTTTAAATTGCTTACCTGTGCAATCTCTCTTCATGTGCCCAATAGTATTACAAGGAAAACATCTACCTTTGAATTCTCTTTGCATACCTTTAGATGATCTTTCCTATTTTGATTCTTCTTGCTTTGATTCTTCTTTCTCTCTAGGTGGTTCTTCTTTAGGTGGATCTTCCAGTGTGTTCTCATCTAGCTTTATTTCCTCCACATTTTCAGATGTCTTCAGATCTAGCTTCTTACTTTCATGGATTGTTCTAAACATACTAAATCCAAATCCAGTCCTATCAAAGAATGGTTCTTCAAAAGAAATTTGTTTTTCAGTCTTATCACTATTTGAATATAGCCTTTCAAGTTGTTGTTTAGATTGAGTTAATTCACCTTTCACAATTTTATTATACTTCTCAAGTTCCACATACTGCACTTTTACTTTTTCAGATTCGGATGTTTCCTTTTCAAGTCTTGACCTCAGATCTTCATTCTCAATTTTCCATTTTTCATTATCAGATCTCAAATTTCCATCTTTCATACTAAGCTTCAGATTTACTATCTTCAACTCATGCTTAAGGATCTCATTTTCTTTTTCTAATTCATCACAATCTTCAACAAGCATATCAGATTTCTTTTCAGATTTCAGATCTTCAATCTTACCTTTTAATTTGTCAATAGCATTCTTTGCATCTTCATATTTTCTTCTTAAGGAGTTTCTTTCATCAGTAAGCATATCAATTTGTTCAAGAGCTTCTTCAAGATTCTTCTGAACTTGATCCATATCCATAGATATCTTACTCAAGCTGCTAAGCTTTCCTTGAATGTTCCTTCTCCAAGTAACTGTGCTCTGATACCAATTGTTAGAAATAGGAAATACTGAGAGGGGGGGGGGGGGGGGGGTGAATCAGTATTTCACAAACTTTTTCTTTTGCCCACTTATGGATATAACAGATTACTTTAGTGCATACAAAGATTATCAAGCTGATTAACAAACATATCAGTAAATAGAAAGAACTCATAACACATGATATGTTCTTGAGGAAACCCTGGCCAAGGGAAAACCCTGGTGGGGATGGTACCCACAAAGATCACTAATCAAAAGTATCTTGTTAAGGATATTGGACCCTATTAGGAGTCAATTTACAATATATAGTAGATCTGTCCTGGTTAAAGGACTTTAGGCCTTGTTAGAAGCCTTAACCCTGTTAGGAGTTAGATTACAAAACTTGATCACCAGCTGAGCTCACTACCCAAATAGGTAATACAAAATGTTTCTGACTGTAATATGGTACTTCTTACAACTTTGCATCAATAGCCTTTGCTGCTATCACAATATACAACTATCACAAGTTATCTTTTCTTTCTTTTTACACATCACATATATTTTCTCATTACATTTCAAGTATGCCTAATATATGAGTTATTAGAGCTAATGACTTTACATGGTCAGCTTCCAAAATCTTTATCCAAGAGTAAACATCTAGGATGTCATCCATTCATAATGTTAAGTCATTATTTTGACAAGCAAAAATAATCCCTTAACTCTTTCGCTAATACTGTCTCCAAAATTGTTTTATCTGCACAAACTGTCTTCGGTAAACTTCGAATAACTTTGTTTGTACTGATCCAAACTTTATGCACACTGAGATGGTGTATCCTCATACTCTTTAGAAGCTTCAGTTAATTGTGCAAACAAAAATATTGCTCCAGTGGACGTCGCCAACTAAATCTTCATCGGGTGCTCTGTCAGGATCACTGTATCCATACTTAGACAATTTCTTCCTTCAACTTGCCGTACTTGCATTCTAGATTCTGCGCTCTCAATAGAGATCATATGTTTCCATAATGACAACATCTATGCATCCACATTAGCCAAATTGCCAACAGTAGTTGGACAAATAAGTTGCATAAAAGGAATATGCCAAACATGTGTCGATTTGTCTCTTTTTCCTTTGAAAAATGAAAATATTGATGTAACAAAGATGGTAAATTGCAAGAGTTACAAATATGTAAAGAATGAAATAAAATTTGGGAAAGAATCCAAAAGGTTAGAATATGTTGAAGAGGAGATAAATGCGGGAGTATTTATAGAAAAATTTAAAAAATTGATCCAACCCTACATTCATCATGCTTTTTTTGCAAAGTGGCAAGCACAACAATTTCAAACACTGAGAGACAATTTCCCACTTGGAACTATTAAATCAGTTGTTGATTTTGCAGAAAATTATTCTTTTGTTCATCAAAAGGAAATTCAGTTAGAGTACTATTTTTCAGAGCAAATTACTATTATGGTACATGTGTGTTATTGACATGCACAATTAGATTTGGATGGTATTCAGAGAAAATTTGAAGCACGGGTCATCAAGAAGGAATATCATTTTTATGTAAGTGATGATAGAGAGCATGACATTCATTATGTGGAACATTGCTTCAAGATGTTTTTTGCAAATTTAAAAGAAAGAGGTATAAAAATTGATAAACATTATGTTTGGTCAGATGGATGTGCTGCACAATTCAAATCATTGAGATCATTTTATGCACTATGTAGATATCATCGTAATGAAAACATACCACATGTCTGGAGTTTCTTTGAGAGTGGACATGGAAAAGGTGAACATGATGGTGTCGGAGCTTGCATCAAATGTGCTATATGAAATTATCAAATGAATTATAAGGGAGTGCATATAAAAAATGCACATGATGTGGTTGAGTGGTGCAAGACACATTTCACACCAAATGAGAATGACACATCATCAAGATTGAATCAGGCGGTGCCATATAGAAAATTTTGGGAGATAAAAGGTATGCACACATTTTTAAATCATTTGAAAGTATTTAAAATTTTTATGATATTTTTTATTCAAATTATATTTATATAGAATGTATTATATATGCATTTGTTCAGGTGTGGATAGAAAAATTATGCATGGTTGCAATAGGATAGAAAAGATGCGATCTTTGCATTCAGTTATGAGTACGAATTGTCGCAATTGGATGTTGGACACTAGGGACTACTCATGCTTTTGTTGTCACTGCATTGTTGACAATTATGAGGAATGTATCAATCAAGATCGTGGATATGTAGGTGCATGGAATCTAGTGCCACCAGTTGTTGCTGATACATTTGATAGAGATGAAGATGAAAACTTTGATGATGTTCCTTTGATTTCTACTGATTACGATCATATCTCGAGATTGGTGAAAATTGGTAAGTATATATATTTCACATTATATGGTACATTGAGTTGCATATGTATAGATAGATATAGATAGATCTATAGATTGAACTAAGTATTTATTTTAAGATCTCACACACGTACATATATAAATTTATTGTGCAGGAGATGTCTTTGCAGTGATTGTTGAGCGTGGAAATGTAGAAGGAGTTGGTTATTATTTATTGCATTGTACTGCAGAGAGGATGAAGTTACTTGAACCTGAAGAAAGTGATGGAATGTTGTTCCCCATAGGTTTGTATATGGTTTACGTCAATATATTGAACTCAATTTTTAAATTTTAAATTTCAACCTTTTAACAAATTTTAAATTGAGTTTGTTTAAATTTATATATTGTTAAAATTTGTGACCTGCAGGTTCAGTTGTTTTAGAGGCAACATATTTCAAGAAAATCAAAGTAATTCAACATGGTATTCACTTTTTTGATTACGAACTAGACAATAAGGTGTTTCAATATAGTCACCTAGTAGTTGCCACATCCATTTGTCTTCATACAGTTAAATCTCAACGTGGACGTCATAAGTGGAGACTAGATAGTGAGTATCATGAGAGAATATTACAGGTTCTCCATGAAAGGTCTGAACCACTTGAGTTGGTTTAAAAAGTATAATATGTATACTTATTTCTTGTGTTAGGACCTACTTGATATCTCTGAATTAAATTTCATTATACTTTGTTTATATATTTAAACATATGATGGACTATAATTTGCTGATATATGATGAACCTATTTGATGGTTCAATGATTTTAATATATATAATTTTATACGTATACTTTGATTATTCAATGATTTTTATAGATTTCATATTAGTTAAAGATTTTATGTATGCTTTGATGAAATTAGTTATACTACGTATGACGTGTTAGTTCTAGAATTAGTTAGAATAGTTATTATTCACTCGTTACATGTATTAACTAGTTTTCTTTTATGATATTAATTATATATCCCCTTAAGACACTAAAAAATGATGAAATTAGTTATATTGCGTATGACATGTGTTAGTTCTAGAATTACTTAGAATAGAACTATTATTCACTCGTTACATGTATTAACTAGTTTTCTTTTATGATATTAATTATAGATCCCCTGAAGACCTCCCCTTAAGACACTAAAAAATGATGAAATTAGTTATATTGCGTATGACATGTGTTAGTTCTAGAATTAGTTAGAATAGAACTATTATTCACTCGTTACATGTATTAACTAGTTTTATTTTATGATATTAATTATAGATCCCCTTAAGACCTCCCCTTAAGACACTAAAAAATGATGAAATTAGTTATATTGCGTATGACATGTGTTAGTTCTAGAATTAGTTAGAATAGAACTATTATTCACTCGTTACATGTTTTAACTAGTTTTCTTTTATGATATTAATTATAGATCCCCTTAAGACCTCCCCTTAAGACACTAAAAAATGATGAAATTAGTTATATTGCGTATGACGTGTTAGTTCTAGAATTAGTTAGAATAGTTATTCTTCATCATATCATCTAATCATATCATCTAAACAAATCATATAATCTAATCAAATAAAACCATGTAATCAAATCATCTATTCAACTCAAATAAAATCATATCATCTAATCAAATAAAACCATGTAATCAAATCATCTATTTAACTCAAATAAAATCATATCATCTATTCATATAATCTAATCAAATAAAACCATGTAATCATATAATCTAATCGAATAAAACCATCTAATCAAATCATATATCATATCATCTAATCAAATAAAATCATATCATCTAATCGAATAAAATCATATTCATCTAATCGAATAAAATCATATTCATCTAATTGAATAAAACCATCTAATCAAATAAAATCATCTCATCTAATCGAATAAAATCATATTCATCTAATCAAATAAAACCATATCATCTAATCGAATAAAATCATATTCATCTAATCGAATAAAACCATCTAATCTAATCATATCATCTAATCGAATAAAACCATCTAATCAAATCATATATCATATCATCTAATCAAATAAAATCATATCATCTAATCAAATTAACCATGTCTCCAATCAAATAAAATATATGTTCAACATGTCTCGAATCATAAACTGAGTCTCAAATAAAATATATGTTCAACATGTCCTAAACTAGGGAATCATCTAGGTGCATGCGAATAGAGCGACCCTCTGAGCGACTGCCAAGAGCATCCTCTAGCTGTGAGACATCAACTGATCGCTATGAATATAAATGCATACATATATATGGTAATAATCTAAAATAAATAAAATATTATAAATGCATGTTTAAACTTACATATTTTTAAAACTTACCTGACCACTACTAGGCGTCACATCTACTGAATCGCTCCTATGAAAAACATCATCTGGTTGTAAAGCAGCAACTGACCCTTACAAATTTAGTGTACAATAGTTGGTTAAATATACATGTACATAGTAGATATATTATGTAAAGTACTTGAAATATATAAATACATGTGTACATATGCATGCTTAAACATACATCTATCTAAAACTCATCTGGCCACTAGTAGGTGTCACATCATGTGGAAGATGCTCTGAGCCCACACTAGAGGTAACATGCTCTGCTAACTATGCCTACAAAATATTATACATTGAACAAACATCAATACACGTGTGACTACAATTAATTGTTCACTAAAAATCATAATAAAAAAGGAAATAAAATTTATATGTACCTGAGTCTCAGGAGCAGGAGGATCATCAACACGCTGCACCATTGTATCATCAACTGATACTGCATCAGCCACACCACCTAAGGTCCAAAACCTCTATAGTAATGAGGAGTGTAGGGGTGACACTAGCTGGGAGGGGAGTGATGTAGAACCTAAACCATCTAGATGTAATAACATATCCATAAATGACCTGCCATCAGTGCCAACATCCACCTGACCCAACCTACGCAACTGGTCATCAAAACCATCTAGGCCCTCAGTGGTGATGCGTGCATCTCCAATATGTATACCTAGCTCTATAGCTGTAGAGTGATCTGTGGGTGTCTAGTGCTCTGCACTATGCTATGCCTGACTAGTAGATGGTGCATCCTATGTCAGTGGAACTACAGGACCCCGTGTAAGTGCAATGAAATCCCTGACTGAATGTATGGGGATCCTGTGCATATTAGCAATATGAGAATAGGCCTGCAGGAGATCCTTTGAAAAGTAAAGGGCCATATCTAAAGTACTCTGATGACTTGACAGTACTTGTATCTCACTAGGTATAGGAAGACCTGCAGCTCTATATGTCTCCTCACTCACACCTGCAGTAGTACTAGATGAAGCCTCGAAAGATGATCTAGCTCTACTTAGTCTAGTCAAAATGTATCTGCCCACTGAATCTGAAGTGATCGATGTGGCCGTAGAAGCAATCTCTCCTATACTATCCACAACTCTCCTCTGAGAAGCAATGATGACTCTATCTGTAGTAGCAGCCATCGACGGTGCCACTACCAGAGTCCTCTCCCCAACTAGCTGTCTATGAGGCTGCACAACTCGATCAGGCCTACGATACTAATTGCGGTCTGCAACCCTACCAAGCCCCTGACCATAATATGCTAGGAAATCTAAATAGTTGACTTTGAGTCCCAAACGGAACTTAGCATACAACTGTTGTGCAAACTATAGTGGAATCTGGTCGTTATTTGGATAACGACTATTTGCTACAAGATGTCAAGGGTAAATCATACATGCAATCTGAGGTATCACACACCATGTGACTTGATATGCCCTCACCACTCTCATCTCATCATAGTGTGGGAAAACCTCTTGTTTGATGGTTTCCTTGGAGATGAGGCTCTGAACTGTCACCAAGGAAACATCACCCAAGACCTCCTCCCTCAACTCTCAAAAAATGGCCTCAACTACCTGAGGCATGAAGGACGAGTGAGACCTCAATCTACTAGTCATAGTCTCCAAACTACTCAATATAGTAGCACACGTATCTCTGTATTACCATCCCCTACAGACCTAGCAATAGACTGTCTAAGTTGAGTTATCTTGGTATCAGCCACATGAAAAATAGTATGCATATCAGGAGTCTGAGGTGCACCTTGAGCGGCCATCTAGATACATCACATGTGAAAGCTAAGTGTTAATAATTAAGTACTTGATTACATGTTATAACTACATGTAAAATGGAAACAAATATCTAAATATATAGAATTATAGGTCTTATTAGGTCTTAATGGTCCTAAGATGTAAGCTAATTAGGTCTTAAGGGGTCGTAGATAACATAAGAGGTCTTATTAGATCCTAATTGGTCTAGATAGGTTTAGTTAGGTCTATTTGGACCTAATAGGTCTTAATACATCTAATTGGTCAGACTAATGTTGGTTAAAGACCTAATACCTATCTAATTGGTCATAATAGGTCCTAGTTAGGTCTACTTGGTCCTAAGAGGTCTAGTTAGGTCTTTAAGTAGAGAAACAACTTAGACATATCCTTATTTCCTAATATGACATAATGTGACCTATTAGGACCTAATATGACTTAGAGTGTCTTAAGGGGTCGTGGGTAACGTAAGTGGTCCTTGATTGTCTTAAGGGGTTGTGGGTAACATAAGAGGTCCTAAGCTATAGATAAGAGGTCCTAGAATTGGTTATATTAGGTCCTAATTGGTTATATTAGGTCATAATTGGTTCTAATTAGGTCCTAGTTAGGTCTTTAAGTAGAGAAAAAACTTAGATTGTATACCTTGTTTCCTAATATGACCTAATATGACCTATTAGGACCTAATATGACCTAGAGTGTCTTAAGGGGTCGTGGGCAACATAAGAGGTCCTAACATATAGATAATCTAGTCATAGAGTGTCTTAAGTAGTCATGGATAACATAAGTGGTCCTAGAGTGTCTTAAGGGGTCGTGGGTAACATAAGTGGTCCTAAATTGTCTTATGGGGTCGTGGGTAACATAAGAGGTCCTAAGGTATAGATAAGAGTCCTAGACTATCTTAAGGGGTCATGGGTAACATAATATTAATGGGTCGTAGATGTGATAAGTGGTCCTAAGGTATAGATAAAAGTCATAGAGTGTCTTAAGGGGTCGTGGATAACATAAAAGGTCCTAAGGGGTCCTAGGTTACATTAGTGGATCCTCGTATGTATTAATTGAATCTAAGATACATAAATGTGTCATAAGACAACTTAAGATATGTTAATGGGTCTTTAGGATTTGAATGGGTCATATATGTCTTAAAATGTCATAAGGGATGTATAATGATCCAATAATATTAATGGGTCGTAGATGTGATAAGTGGTCTAAGTCCAGTCCTAGGACATCATAAGATTCTTTAACGAGTCTCGGGGATCCTAAGGTTTCATATTTGTTTTAAGATTTCATAAGGGATCCAGATAGGATTCCTAGAATGTTAATGGGTCGTAGGTGCAATATAAGTGGTCCTAGACTATCTTAAGGGGTTGTGGGTAACAATGAGTCCTAGATGTGTCTTAAGATAATGTAAGGGATGGATAAGGGTCAGGTAGAGTGTCTTAAGGGGTCATAGGTTACATTAGTGGATCCTCGTATGTATAATGGGTCTTCAGGATCTGAATAGGTCATATATGTCTTAAAATATCATAAGGGATGTATAATGGTCCAATAATATTAATGGGTCATAGATGTGATAAGTGGTCTAAGTCCAGTCCTAGGACATCCTAAGATTCTTTAATGGGTCTCAGGGGTCCTAAGGTTTCATATTTGTTTTAAGATTTCATAAGGGATCCAGATAAGAGTCCTAGAATGTTAATGGGTCGTAGGTGCAATATAAGTGGTCCTAGACTGTCTTAAGGGGTTGAGGGTAACATAAGAGGTCCTAAGGGGTCCTACGTTTCATTAGTGGATCCTTGTATGATATTAATTGAATCTAAGATGTACATAAATGTGTCCTAAGAAAACCTAAGATATGTTAATGGGTCTTGATGATCTGAACGGGTCATATATGTCTTAAAATGTCGTAAGAGATGTATAATGGTCCAACAATGTTAATGGGTCATAGATGTGATAAGTGGTCTAACGGATCTTAGGTTACATTAATTGATACTCTAGTATGTCTTAAGGGTTCTTGTGGGCAATGATGGGTTCACATATATGTATTAACAGAAGCTAAGATAGATGAATGTGTCCTAGGACATTTTAAGATATAATAATGGGTCGTATGGGTCCTAAGGGGTCCTATGTGTCAAGTAAGATGTCCTAATATGTATTATAAGATCTTGAGATTCCTAAAGGATCCTAAGTGTCTTAATATGTCGTAAGAGAGGAATAAGGGTCCTAGAAACTTATTGTACTATAATTTTTTAACATTTTCTAATATACTACTAGATCATTTTCAAAAATTTAAATACAATTTACAACTTTAAACTTAAAATTTAACATTTTCTAACTTTAATCTTAATGTTTTCTAACATTTTCTAACATTTCTACTATGGTTTCTAATGTTTTGTAAATATTTTCTAACATGTGCTAACAAACTATTATGATTTTCTAACATTTTCTAACATATTATAACATTTATACTACGATTTTCTAACATTTTCTAACATATTATAACATTTATACTACGATTTTTAATATTTCTATTATTTTCTAACATTCTACTATTAATTTCTAACATATTAGATAATATTTCTAACATTTTTACAAATTTCTAACATTTCTAACAAATAAAAAATTATTTAAAACAAATAATTAGCTAAAATAAATACAAAACATATTATTTACAATAAAAAATGAGAAAAATGTGTGTACTTGATACTGCTATGAAACCGAAGACGTCGACAAAACTTAGGAGGTGTTGGTGTGATGTTGTGCTAAGATACTTCGCTCCAAGCCTAGGGGTCCACAAATAGTGTAATGAAAAAGATTAAAAAAAAAAAAATGCCAAAATTTATAAACAATCCGGTTGTAAAAGGCTTCATGCGAAGCCACAAAGAGGCTTCGTGCAAAGTCTCTCTTGGTGCAAGGCCTCCCCGGGGTCTTCACACAAAGCCTCTTGTTTGGTAACTTCATGCAAAGTGCTGGAGATACTTCGCACGAAGCATGGACTCCGTACGAAGGCATTAAAATAAAAAAAATTCACCCCACCGTGATTTTGTTCGTCCCTAAAAGTGGGACACAGCTTCATGGGATAACCCATGAGTGGATTGTGCAGGAATAGTTAACATTAAAAAATGAGAAAACTCCTCAACACATCTTGGAAACCATTGAATTCAATAATAAATTAAACCTAACACCAACACTATTCCTTCCATTCACTTCTACCAAGAATAAAGCATTTAATCCATTCAACATTACATATAATTATTAGACAATTACATTTGCTGACTGTGTAGAGGAACAATCACAACCAAAACAATCAAAATTACTTTCACCCTTGCACAAGCTATTCCAAAATTCAAGTAAAATGAGAAATATGCTATATCAGATCATTCATATTCATAGTAACCATTCAAAGGATAATGATTTGATAGTCTTTTTTCAGGATAGGTGTAATCATCCCACCAACCTTAATTAGCAACATTTGTGATATATGTCAACTACTTATAATCAGTATGTCCAATAAATAGAGACTTAGTAGTAAAAGCATGACCTTTGGTTTACTAGTTTACTTATAATTAGTATGTCCTTTGGTTTACTAGTTTAATCTAGTTTAAGAATGGTTTGTTTCATGTTTGAATGTACCATTGAATGAAGCTTGGCTATATTAAGTACAATATTAAGACTCGTGACTCTTCAAATTCTCTTGTTTCCTTCAGATGTCCAAACATGTGTACTATCAGTAGCCCTCCAAAAAATGGACTTGTGATGATTTTCACAATATTACATGTGTTGGAGGACTACTCAAAGTACTGCTTAGGCAAATTTGAATGTTCATCACCTGTGCATATAAGAGTTGATCATAGAAGGTATATGCACAGGTGAAAAACATGCATATTTGACCAAGCAATACGAGGAGCTAGACCCAGCAACAAATAGATTTGTGGTGATTTTCACAATAGTAAATGTGTTTCTGGGTAAGCTCCCAATAGCACCCAGGAAAATATGCATGTTCATCACCTGTGCATATGAAGTGGCTCTAATGGAAGACACAATCACTAAATTTTGCATACTCCTTATTTTGTTTTGGGTTGATATTGTCAGACATGGTCTTTCTTGAATGGAATGACTCGTTACTTGTACATTGACTAGAATGTTGGTGGAAGAAGGATGATTTGTTTGCAACCATTTTTTCAACTCTAATTTTCTCAACACAAAGGGACATTTATCATAGCCATAGAAACATGATAATTTTAAAATGGAATACACCAAGGATTACCATCAGAAATATTGAGTATTTACGATCATGAATAGTTAACCTTAATCAAATAGCTCATTTTTTTATCAGCATGTGTAGTCTCTGTGTATATGAAAAATGAATGAAATATCAAGCTGAAATAAAATAGTGAACAAAAATTCAAATTCAAGGCCTAATTTATCAAAAGAAACAAACATTAGGACGAAAGAAAAATCATTAAGACTATAGAAAAATCATTACGACTATAGAAAAATCATTAAGACTAGAAAATCAAGTTCTAGAAAAATCATTACGACTATAGAAAAATCATTTAGACTAGAAAATCAAGTTCTAGAAATGGACGGTTCTGATGCTTTGCCATTACAATAATTGAGCATTCATCATTTGGTACTTCTTGGTGTATTCCATTTAAGTTTTTTAGCTGTCGTGTTTATGTGCATGTTCTTTATGTGTTTGGCTTCTCTCCCTTGCAAGGGATATGTCAATAGGTAATTGATTTGAAAGCATAATGATTTGACAGTCTTTTTTCAGGATAGGCATAATCATCCTGCCAACCTTAATTAGCAACATTTGTGATATATGTCAAGTACTTATAATCAATATGCCCAACAATCAAAGACTTAGTAGTAAAAGCATAAGGTTGCGCATCCACATCTGCCCTAGTAAGTATTAGAGCCTTTCAAATTTGTAAAGAACACAAACTTTACAAATCAAATTGATATTTCATTAAAACCTATGTTCTTGATCAAGTTCTTAAAGATTAAAGCATGAAACCATCAAGTTCTTCACCTATGTTCTTCATGGTTGGGGAAGTTGTGATGGAGTTATATGTAACCTTTGGAAGTCATTGTACGATAGACTTAAGCCTGGAGTGTATGGTAGGAATAGAGATTCAATAAAAATAGAAGTTTAAATTTGCAAGTCCATTATGTTATGCATTGTTGAAAGGCTTCTTTACTTATTGTTTTAGTTTCTAAATTCAAGGATGGAATGGTAAGCAATCTACAAGCATTCATTTCATCATTGAATGTATTGTGAGAACTTTAAAATTATGTTCCTTATGTTTTGATTGGTAAAACCAGTGACTGTTCCAATTAATGTTTTTAATCCTTTGAAGTTTCTCATGATCCTGATGTAAGTTGATTGGATTAAGCAATTTGGGGATCCAATAGGACTTTATGGGAGTTCAATTGTTAATATGATTTAGAACAACAAAGAGGGGGGGTGAATCAGTTGTTCTCAAGTCTAGATGTATAAAAAAAACTTTTAAACTCTTCAATAAATCAGATCTAATAACCAACACCTACTCGGTCATTACTGATTGCATAACAGAAACATATAACAATGCAGTCCACTTATCCAATAGCATCTAACTTGTAAAACATAGAAATATTCAAACCAAAACATTCACACAAGTATCAACACCAAGATTTATAGTGGAAACCTAATTAGGGAAAAACCACTTTGTAACATGTTACTATTATGTTCACTCTTCTGAAGTGAGCTTGGTGAAAAGCCAACCCTATCAAAGGTTACAAACACATTGTCAGGTGTGACCCGGTTAAAGGATTTCAACCACTCTATTAAAAGTGCACCTTGTTATAAGACTTACATACACTCCATTAGAATGCAACCTTGTTCAAAGGATTTATACCTATGACTGTTAGGTCAACCTCTGTTAAAAGGATTTTGACTGTTACAATGGTTAGAAAGTAGCAGTAATATTGATCTGAGAAACATACAACTCACTTTACAAATATTAGATCCAATTTCGTACACATATGTTGGCTTACTGACTGTGAACCTTTTCCATCTCCATCACTGATATGCTCGGAACCCTTCAAGCGATCAAAACACTTCTCCTTCAGCCTTTTCTACTTAGACAATCAATAATAATACTTTCAGCATTCACTTATTTCCCTCTCCACACATTCAACTTCTCGCTTAGGTTTCCTTAATACTACCTCTATTAGGTCAATACATCTTTTTCCACTTAATCTCCTACGTAGATCTTAGGGTTAGGTTAGATTCATTGAATCCATCCTACATTATGTTCTTCAGCTTATCTTTGAAATATCTCGAATCTCTTAAAGATTTACAATAAAACATTTTACAGTGCATTAAATTCTTTCATACAATCAATAAATAAAGTCAACACATTTTACATAATTCAAGAATTCAACGATGTCGACTGGAAATCTAAATTCTTAAAAAAATGCAAAATACTGGCGCTCGGTCAATACTGTGTCCAACTTCTGGATCTTCTCTAGAAAGCTCGGTCACCACATAAACTATTCCCTCAGCTAACACTATCTTCCTCAGAAATTAACTGGTGTTCAGTCAACACTATTTTTACTCGGCAATCACTAGCTTGGTCGACACAAACAACACTCGGCTTAAACTAGATTTCTTCACTTATGATCGGTTAAGCCTACCAGTTTAGTCTTCATTCTTACTAAGATAAACAATACATTGTCTTATCATTGTGCCACATAATCAAGTACTCATTGGAGTATCAAGATAACTCAACCTTTCCTCAGGTGTTGTTGTTACCAACCTTGCCTATCCCCTTATCAACACTCAAATAGATATAGTACTTTCTTAAATAGCAATAGTCTTACCAGTTAAGGTTTGACATCAATGACAATACAAAAATCACTTCAATTTTAGTTTCCAACATCAATAAATGTTTTGGAAGACTTAGAGGAACTATTAGCATGACTGTTCCTTCATCTACAACGAGTTAGACTAAATTTGCTAAGTTTTTCCTTTGTTTTGAAGAGTATTTTGTAATCTATTTTGTAAACAAATTTAACATGAATTTTTTTTTACAAAACTGAACTAATGGCATGTTTACAAAAAAGAAATAGAATGATAATAATATGCTAAAAATTATATTTTGTTTAATACACACCAAAGGACCAGTTGTATGAAATTGTCAATCACATAGCATTTCAGTGTTGTATGAGTAGATTGTGCAGGAACAATTAACATTAAACAAGGAGCAAAATCCTCAACACATCTTGGAAACCATTGAATTCAATAATAAATGAAACCTAACACCAAAAATATTCCTTCCATTCACTTCTACCAAGAATAAAGCATTTAATCCATTCAACATTACATATAATCATTAGACAGTTACATTTCCTGACTGTGTAGAGGAATAGTCATGACCAAAATGATCAAAAGTACTTTCACCCTTGCACAAGCTATTCCAAACTTCAAGTAAATGAGAAATATGCTATATCAAATCATTCATATTTATAGTAACCATTCAAAGGATCATTTTATCAATGAACCCTCTAACTGTACCCCTACGACAAAGAAAGGAAACCTCAAAATAGAGAAAGAAAACTTAGTAAAACCAGTCTATGCCATTGTTTGTGAGGGTATAGTCATGATAAGTTCCTCTCAAACCTCTCCAAACATGTAAGAATGTCTTTAAATACTTTATTGATCTCTTCTAAACATTTATGCATGGATAGTCAAACTAGTAGTCTCCAAAGCATTCAATAAGTTAATATGAATGTTTGAAAACTTTCCTCTCAACTTCCCCAACCACTCCTAATCGGTTAGAGGGATTAGTTGAGTGTTTAGACACTAAAACTTCTTAAACATACTTTATCTGATATGATGAATTATAATATCAACAAACGTGAATCCAAACATTTGAAAATAATGAATCGATATCCTTGAGCACAAGTGCCAATAACATCAAATAATGGAGATAAAGCATAGGCTAGGGCATGACACCAGTAGAATGTGATCATTTCAGTGAGCATTCATGATCAAATAAAATGTAATGCATTTGAAATTTGCGGTTGAATATGATGCCAGAGGCTCGAAAGATGTTTCCTATCAAAGATACCAATCAAAGATGAATAAATCACATACCTTCTCTCGCGCTCAGCTTGCACGAAGGAAGATTTGATAGCCAAATATTCCTTGTACCATAAGAAGAACATGCCATTGGTTCAGTTTAGCATGTTATTATCATATCAGATAAAGTATGTTTAAAAATTGTTGGTAAGGATAGGAATAGTGGAGATTATAGAAATATCCCTCTAACCGATTAGGAGTGGTTGGGGAAGTTGAGAGGAAAGTTTTCAAACATTCATATTCACTTATTGAATGCTTTGGAGACTACTAGTTTGACTGTCCATGCGTTACCAGTGACTAAGATTCATTAAAGGATTTCCATGTGTTATCATTGTATTGTGTATTTCCAATATGTTTGGATGTAGGGCAAACCAGAAGAATGAAGGATCACTCACTGATTGCATGATAACTTGGCTTTGAAGGGTCACTGGTTGAGGGGATAGTCAAGGTCCAAATGTTGATAGTGTTCATTGAGGGAAGGGGGATTTTAAAAGACTTGTTATCATTGTATTGTGTATTTCCAATATGTTTGGATGCAAGGCAGAACAAGACAATGAAGGATCACTTATTGATTGCATGATAACCCAGTTTTGAAGGGTCACTGGTTGAGGGGATAGTCAAGGTCTGGATGTTGATAGTGTTCCTTGAGGTAAGGGGGATTGTGAAAGACTTTTTATCATTGTATTGTGTATTTCCAATATTTTTGGATGCAAGGAAAACCAGGAGAATGAAGGATCACTCACTGATTGATCAAGCTAAAAGATGGAAGCAAGAGAAGCACAAGATTACATCATGGTATAGTATGATGGAGAAGATGAAGGCAAAAAATTTCCCCAATGACTATAGGGTGTAGTTGTACAAGAAGATGCAAGGTCTTAAACAAAAATACATGGATATGAAGGAGTACATTGAGGATATTCTATAAGCTGGATATCAGAGTACAACATGAGGAATATGTTGAGGAGAAACTTGCAAGATACATTGGGAGATTGAGGTTTAATATACAAGATGAACTTATCCTTTCTACCCCTAGATCTATGGAATAATGTTACAAAATAGCCAAGAAGGCTGAGGAAAATATAAGAAGAATACAAGAGAGACAAGAGAATGGTGGAGGAAGTTCAAACCAAGGTAGAGGTGGCAGATTTAATGAGGCACAAGGTTAGAAAAATGCTGACAAAGGTAAGGAACAAATTGTGGATGCAAGGCATGGACAAAGAGGATGAGGTAGATTTGGTTCAGGAGAAGGTAGTGGTATCTTCACAGGGAAGTGGTTTACTTGTGGAGAAGTGGGACATCAATCATACAAGTGTCTTGAGAAGGAGGCAAACATGAGGAAGGTAGATAGAAGAGTGAACTTGGCACAAGGGGAAGAGGAAAACTACAAGAGGAAGGAGAGGGATCTAATATGGAAAACTCAGAAGAAGGAGAGTACCTAATGGTAAGGAAGACACCTGTGTAGCAACAAGAGAGGAAAAAGGCATCAATCTTTAGAACCAATTTAAAAAATTATGGTAAGATTTGTAGAATGATCATAGATTCTAGTTCTTTTGATAATTTTGTATCTTATGAAATGGTAAACAAACTAAATTTGAAATTTTTTCCACTTGATAGACCATATAAAGAATCTTGGGTGAATAATTAACAAAACATTGTAATAAGGGAACAAGCTTATGTTTATTTTTCCATTAGAGGGTATGTTGATAGATTTTTGTGTGATATAGTCCCTATGACATGTTGTCATATCATTTTGGGAAGGCCATGGAAAGCATCTAGAAGGACAATTCATTATGGTTTTGAAAATGTGTATATTGTGCATAAGAATGGTGAAACTTTCACTTTTACACAACTTCCTAGTAATGTTGATGAAAGGAACAACATTATTTCTTTTGGTAAAAATAATTATGTGGATTTGTAGAAGAAAAAAGTGCAGGAGTCTATGGCATCAGGCCTAAGACAAAAGACATCTTTATTGGTCATGAAATTTGGAGTTTATGAGAGTCATACATGATAACCCAATTTTGAAGGGTCACTGGTTGAGGGGACAGTCAAGGTCTGGATGTTGATAGTGTTCATTGAGGGAAGGGGTGTTATGTATGTGGAGCCTAATCAGACTCATTTTCTTTTGACATGGTTTCCCCCCTGACTTATCTATGGGGTCAAGGGGCAGAGCCCCTTGCGGGGTCCTGGGGTAGCACCCCAGTCGAGGTGAAGGGGCAGAGCCCCTGATGGGGTCAAGGGGAAGCCCCCCTTGTGGGGGCCTTGTGGGGTAGTGCCCTAGGGTGGGGTTGAGGGGCAGTGCCCCTCGATGCCAAAAATGACTTAATAATATTGTAAAGGGTTGGCCATCAATTTTCTATTAGTCAGAGTATTTTTGCCCTAATTTTGTTATGTCAAAAATACTTGTAAAAGGGCTTAGAGTTTGAGAATCATGGTATGAGGTTTTTTTGTAGCTTCCTATGGTGGTATTGAGTTGTAGGTTTCAGATTGTAATCACTAGATAATAATAAGATATTGGACTCGCTGTTGGTGGATGTAGCCCAGGGATTGGGTGAACCATGTTAAACATTGTGTTATTTTGTTCTCTTCTGTGTGTTAATATTTACATTATTCTGCTTATTATCCTAACAAGTGGCATTAGAGCAAGGTTATTTCATTCATTCTTTCATTTATTCTTTGAAGTAGGTCTCATGAGTTAGTGGGAGAGTCTCTCGGTTAAGTGGGAGAAATGGTTGATGAGGGTAGGATGAAGGTTGATAAGTTTAATGGGCAAAACTTCTAGTTATGGAAGATGCAAATGGAGGACTATCTCTATCAGAAGGATCTATGGTGGCCATTAGAGGGAATAGCCAAGAAAGAGGCAACAATGTCTTAGGACAATTGGGATATTTTGGATAGGAAGGCACTGGGGAGTATTCATCTATGCCTGGCACAATCAGTGGCATTCAATATTACTAGAGCAACAAAAGCTAAAGATATGATGGACACCCTAGCAAAGTTGTATGAAAAGCCTTCAGCTTCAAACAAGGTATTTCTTATGAAGCATTTATTTAACATGAAAATGGTAGAAGGTGGATCAGTCACTGATCATTTGAATGAGTTCAATACAGTTACAAGTTAGCTAGCCTCAGTTAAAATTACTTTTGATGAAGAGGTTAGGGCTCTCTTGATTTTGTGCTCTTTGCCAGAAAGCTAGAATGGCTGTTAGTAATTCTATTTCTGGTTCTAATACCCTAAAGTTTGATGATGTTATTGGTGTTATATTGAGTGAGGAAATTCGTAGGAAAAGCTCAGGGGCATCGACATCGGGTAGTGTATTGAACACAGAAAGCAGAGGTAGAACAAGAGATAGAGGAAACAACTTTGGAAATCATGGAAAATCATGAGGGAAGTCAAAGGGAAAGAGGTCTCAGTCAAGAAGACCTAGCGACTGCTGGTACTATGGAAAACTAGGACATAAGAAGAAAGATTGTCGGTCTCAGAAGAAAGATCAAGGAGACAAACATGATGGAAACAAGGAGGCAAATGTGGTAAGTAACAAACCCAAAGAGGATGCTTTGCTCTTGTCTTTAGAAAATGTTGATGATTCATGGGTGTTAGATTCGGGGGCTTCATTTCATGCTACACCCCATAGAGGTTATTTTGTTGATTATGTCCAAGGGGATTTTGGGCTAGTTTATTTGGGAGATAATGAACCCTGTCAAATTGTTGGAAAAGGGAAAATCAGGATTAAGTTGCAAAATGGGAATCATTGGCTACTACAAGAGGTAAGACATGTTCCAAGGCTGAGTCAAAATTAAATTTCAATAGGGCAACTCGCTGATGAGGGTTGCATAGTTACTTTTAATGATAAAAATTGGAAGGTTTCAAAAGGTTCCTTAGTAGTAGAAAAAGGTGTGAAAGTAGGAACCTTATATCTTTGTACAAGTCATACTATTCCCTCTACTTTAATTGTTTCAGAGAAAAATGAATGTTCAGGAATAGTTGCTACAGTTGAGTAGGTAGAACAAGAAGCAGTAGCTGGAGATTTTGAAACAACGTTGTGGCACAATAGACTTGGGCACATGAGTGAAAAAGGTATGAAATTACTTCATTCAAAGAAATCTCTACCATGTCTGAAATGTGTTAATATGGATTTCTGTGAAAGTTGTGTGTATGGAAAGAAAAAGAGAGTCAATTTTGTAAAGAGTGGGAAGGAAAAGAGAGATGAAAAATTAGAGCTTGTGCATACAGATGTATGGGGTCCAACTCAGGTATCTTCCCTTGGTGGCTCTCAGTATTATGTTACATTCATTGATGATGCAACTAGGAAAGTATGGATATATTTCATTAGACATAAATATGATGTATTTGAAACTTTTAAGAAATGGAAAAGCTTGGTTGAAAATGAGACTGGAAAAAGATTAAAATGTCTCAGATCTGATAATGGTGGTGAGTATTGCAACAAAGAATTTGAAGATTATTGTGCCTCTACTGGTATTCGTAGACAGAAAATAGTTCCAAGGACTCCATAGGAAAATGGAGTGGCTGAATGCATGAACATGACAATAATGGAATGTGCTAGGAGCATGAGGTTGCATGCTGGGCTCCCCCTAAACATGTGGGTAGAGGCTGTAAATACTACTATATACATGATAAATAGAGGCCCCTCTTCTCCCTTGGATTGTGGTATTCCAGAGGAAGCATGGGCAGGTAAGAAGGTGAGTTATTCTTTTCTCAGAACCTTCAGTTGTGAAGCATTTGCACATATAGATTTTGAAAATAGAACCAAGCTGGAAGCTAAATCTAAGAAATGTATATTTTTTGGATATGGCATTGATGAATTTGGTTATAGGCTTTGGGATTTTGACAATCATAAAATTGTAAAAAGCAGGGATGTCATATTCAATGAGAAAGTGTTGTACAAAGATTTGTTGTAGCAACATGAGAAGAAAGAAAATGATTATGTAGTGCTGGATGATATTCTAAATGATAATGTTCCAGAAATTCCTTATGCTCCACAACAACAGAAACAACAAATACCATAGACCCCAATGAATGTTAGACGGTCAACAAGGCTAAGTAGACCTCCAGATAGATTTTCACCTTCTTTGTATTCTATCTTATTAACTGATGCTAGTGAACCTGAATGTTATAATGAAGCTATGTAGGTGGATACAAAAATTTAGTGGGAGCCTGCAATGACAGATGAAATGGACTCCTTGTTGAAAAATCATACTTGGGATTTATGTAAGTTACCTGTAGGTAAATGATCTTTGCAGAATAAATGGGTTTACAGGTTGAAAGAAGAAGATGGAGCTAAGAAAAGATTTAAAGCCAGATTAGTCGTAAAAGGATTTGCACAGAAACATGGTATTGATTTTGATGAGATTTTTTCTCTAGTTGTTAAAATGACTTCTATTCTAATATTTTAAGTATTGTGGCTACTGAAGATTTGCATTTAGAGCAGCTTGATGTTAAAACAACCTTCCTTCATGGTGATTTGAATGAAGAAATATATATGGTACAACCATAGGGATTTGAGGTCAAGGGTAAGGAGAGTTTAGTGTGAAAATTGCAGAAAAGTTTATATGGCTTGAAGCAAGCACCTCGGAAATGGTATATTAATTTGATACTTTTATGAACAAGAATGGATACACTCGATGTAATTCTAACCATTATGTTTATTTCAAGAGGTTAAATAATGACAATTACATTATTCTATGTTTATATGTTGATGATATGCTTGTAGCTGGTTCTAACATGGATCATGTTAAGGGGTTGAAACAACAGTTAGCAAAATCTTTTTCTATGAAGGATTTGGGGGCAGCAAAAAAAATCCTTGGCATGAAAATTTGTAGAGATAGGAAGAACAAAAAATTAACTCTATCTCAGGCTGATTATGTTGAAAAGGTGTTGCAGAGATTCTACATGAAGGATGCCAAAGCTGTCACTACACCTTTGCTTGGTCATTTGAAATTGACCAAAGAAATGTGTCCCAAGACACCAGAAGAAGAGGCAAAATGTCCAAGATACCTTATGCTTCAACTACAGGGAGCTTATATGCTATGGTATGTACTAGGCCAGATATTGCACATGCAGTGGGAGTCGTTAGCCGGTATATGAGTCACCCTGGGATTGAGAATTAGAATGCAGTCAAATGGATTCTCAGATATTTGAGAGGTACATCCAATAAGTGTTTACACTTTGGGGGATCTTCTACTACTATTCATGGCTATGTTGACTCATATTTGGCAGGAGATATTGATACCAGATGGAGTACTACAGGTTATATCTTTGTTGTTAGTGGGACAATAGTGAGTTGGATTTCTCGGTTACAAAAGGTGAATGCTTTATCCACTACAGAGGCAGAGTATGTTGCTGCTATAAAGGCAGCCAAGGAGATGATATGGCTTCAATTCTTCATGGAAGAATTAGGACATCCACAGGTAGATAATTATTTGTATTTAGATAGTCAGAGTGCTATTCATCTTGCAAAGAATTTTGCTTTGCACTAAAAAACAAAGCACATACAATTACAATATCATTTCATTCGGTTAGTTTTGGATGATGGACAGTTAAAGTTGGAGAATATAAATATAGATGATAATATAGCAGACATGTTTACAAAGGTAGTGACAAGGGAGAAGTTGAATTCTTGTTCAACTTTAGTTGGTCTTCTAGACTAAACAAAATACAAGAACAACTGAGTCTAGGGTGGTTTCTTTATTCCAGTGGGTGCTACAGGTTTGGTCGATCAGTCTCCAAGTGGGAGGATATTGTTGTGGAGTCTAATCAGTTTCCAAGTGGGAGATTTTTATGTATGTGGAGCCTAATCAGACTCAAGTTCTTTTGACGTGGTTTCCCCCCTGACTTATCTACGAGGTCAAGGGGCAGAGCCCCTTGTGGGGTCCTGGGGCAGCGCCCCAGGAAGGGTTAAGGGGAAAAGCCCCTAATGGGGTCAAGGGGTAGCCCCCTTGTGGGGGCCCTATGGGGTTGCACCCCAGGGCAGGGTCGAGGGGCAGTGCCCCTAGAAGCCAACAATGACTTAATAATATTGTAAAGGGTCAGCCATCAATTTTCTATCAGTTGAAGTATTTTTTTCCTAATTTCATTATGTCAAAAATACTTGTAAAAGGGCTTAGGGTTTGAGATTCATGGTATGAGGTTTTTTTGTAGCTTCTTGTGGCAGTATTGAGTTGCAGGTTTCATATTGTAATCACTGGATAATAATAAGATATTGGACTCACTGTTGGTGGACATAGCCTAGGGATTGGGTGAACCACATTAAACATTGTGTTATTGTGTTCTCTTCTGTGTGTTTATATTTGCATTATTCTACTTATTATCCTAACAAGGGGGATTGTAAAAGACTTTTTATCATTGTATTGTGTATTTCCAATATGTTTGGATGCAGGGCAGAATAGGAGAATGAAGGATCACTCACTGATTACATGATAACCCAGTTTTGAAGGGTCACTGGTTGAGGGGACAGTCAAGGTCCGGATGTTGATAGTGTTCCTTGAGGCAAGGGGGATTGTGAAAGAATTTTTATCATTGTATTGTGTATGTCCAATATGTTTGGATGCAGGGAAAACTAGGAGAATGAAGGATCACTCACTAATTGCATGATAACCCAGTTTTGAAGGGTCACTGGTTGAGGGGACAGTCAAGGTTTGGATGTTGATAGTGTTCCTTGAGGGAAGGGGGATTGTGAAAGGCTTGTTATCATTGTATTGTGTATTTCCAATATGTTTGGATGCAGGGTAGACTAGGAGAATGAAGGATCACTCACTGATTGCATGATAACCCAGTTTTGAAGGGTCACTGGTTGAGGGGACAGTCAAGGTCTAGATGATTGGGCCATTTGAGGACCCTATTTCTTTGTATTAATTGCTATTCAAATTGGATGCTTGGATTTCTTGTGAATTATCAGCTGATATGTATCCTGCAATTGTATTCATAAATTTGCATATACTTTTCTAGGGTTGTAAGCCACTTAGGGATCAAAATAGAGAAACTAACTCAAAATCATTCTTTGTCCTATTTCCTTTTAACAAATTCTCAACTATCAATGAATAAATAATACATTTGATGCACTAAGCTATCAATACAAATGGCACCTAGCTAGAAGCTCACGGGTTGTCCATTTGATAACCACAGTCAACATTTCAAAAAAATGGTTATCCTTGAGCACAAGCACCAATAACATCAAATAATGGAGTTAAAGCACTAAATCAAAATCATTCTTTGTCATATTTCCTTTTAACAAAGTCTCAACTATCAATGATATAACAATACATTTGATTCCCTAAGCTATCAATACAAATGGCACCTAGCTAGAAGCTCATAGGCTGTCCATTTGATAACCACAGTCAACATTTCAAAAAAATGGATATCCTTGAGCACAAGCACCAATAACATCAAATAATGGAGTTAAAGCACGAGCTAGGGAATGACACCAGTAACATCAAATAATAGAGATAAAGTACCGGCTAGGGCACGCCACCAGTAGAATGCGATCATTTCAAAGAGCATTCATGATCAAATAAAATGCAATGCATATGAAATTTGCAGTCGAATATGATGCCAGAGGCTTGAAAGATGAAGAAATCACATACCTTCTCTCATGCGCGCCCAACTCATTTTCTCCCGCTTCTTTCCTATGCCAATCGAAATAAAAATGATTTGGCGCTTCACTTTTTTTTTAATATATACCGGAAACTATCAGAATTCTGATGGTCATTTAAAAACCCATCAGAATACCAACATCATCGGGGCCTATTTTTTTTAAAAATAACAAATTCATTAAAAAAGATTTACCCGTCGGAAGTGTTTGTCAAAATTTGGCCCCAAATGTAGTAGTGGAATAAGATGAAATCTTTGTAGAAGAGAAAGCTCTCATATGTGCGTATGCATGAAGAGGTCCAGATATAGCACATTCATGAGAGTTTAAGTGAAATAAATTTATACATAAACCTATACATACTAGGTTTGATATCAACCAAGGAAACATTTAATGGCTAGCAAGCCTAAACTCCAAGATAACTAATTGTAGAAGTAAAAAAAAACCTAGTTTATTAGACAATCAAGAACATTTGGTTAATATTTTTTATTAAACTAATGAAAATAATGTCAATATATAAGTGTGAAAATAATTAAGAACTTCAGCATTTTTATGTACATCAAGACATGAAACATTAGGACTAGTTAAGTCACGAATCTTGTATGAATAGGAACTAGTTAAACTAAAATCCATACAAAATGTGTTTAATCCAAGTTGAATAGGGTGATGAACTTGACTGTGTATCTCAAACATGCTTTCAAATAGAAACCTTGGCCAAGGTATACTAAGTATGTTAGTGTTATTCAACTCAATTTATCTAGATACATTACCTAGTTAGAGGTCATACTAGTTAGGAGTAGCTATAGTGTATGACCAACTACAGTTGTGTAGGAGCATCCATCAATATTACATGACTTATCTCATCACCATGTTTACACCCCTACAAAGGGTTGGGCCACTTTGAGTAGTAAGTGTATAAGGAGGATTAGTAGATTCGTGGTTGGGCGGTAAAAATGCCTTAGTGATAATTTCCCTCAATGTTACACTGGATCTCGAGAAAATTAGAATGGAATCCAAATGCTTGTACATTCACAATAATCTTCTGAACTTACTTTTTTCTTCTTGTTAAGTTAATTAGATAAAGATGATGTATGGAAAGTTACCTTCCTCTAATTAGCAACTTTCTATTTCATTTAAAGATGCAATTTGATTTATAGTCTATTGAAAAAAACAATTATTATTAGATATTGTCAAGTTTTCATTTGATTTTTAGTTTTGTAGTTTATTTTGGTTACATATTTCTTTTCAGTTTAATAGTTTTAGCTTGTAACATGTGGTATCAAAGTGCCAGGTTCTACACTAAACCTGATGCTCACCACCAAGGAAATCTAGTGAGAAAACTAAAATGAAGCATTTTGATTTTTACTAAGATGCAAATTTACACAACCAAATGAAATGGATCTCAAGACCCAACTTATGCCAAACTTGGGAGGGTAATGAATCAAGAGTATGACTACTCTCAATGCTCTTCGATTTCTAACATAAATTTTTTTGCAAAAGCCATAAGAAGGTTTAAGAGGTAAAGGTAGAAATGGACACCTACAAGAAGAGAAATGGTTAGGACATATTTATTGTCCAAGGTCAAACCAAAACCCAAACCCTCTTCTAAAACACAATTTGTAGGTCTTTTTGAGCCTATAAATCTAGTAGAACACTGCATACCTACCCTAGGTTATAGATTAATTCATTACTTTGAATTAGAGGATCCGGAAGAGCCCATTATGGGTAGTGAAAGAAGCTCTTAGATAGAGCTCCTGAATGTATATAGCAATGTAAATGTAATAGCAACATTAGTTGTGAATATAAATACATCAAAAAACATTTGTGTGTACCTTAAGCTTCAATTTGTATTGAAATGCACTAGTTAATATTTAATTTGTAATATAATGCATTATTTAGTTAAAATAATCAAATAAAATCTTTCATTACATGTAATTTGAAAACAAAACCCTAGCATGAAAAATACAAGGGAGATTAATAGAAGGTCTAGAATCCCAGACAAGCCAACTAGGAAACTCGATAGACTCAGGGATTCAAAGCAACATATAAGACACCTGGATGAAAATAGGGATGGGTAAACTGAGTCTGAGACCAAAGGTAGAGATGACAAGAAAGAGTATACCAATTAATATAGGGGGGAACAATCCCAAACCCAAACCCAAATTAGAAAAAGAAACCTTGGGGTTAAAATTATATCAAAATATATGAAGAAAGTCAAACCACCCCAATGTGATAGGATGGTTCTAGGGAATGTTGCAAAAGTATGGTTGACTAGAATGGAGAAGTACTTTGATATTTTTGACTACATGGAGACCCCATCAAGCAGTTTGGGGAGCCTACCAATTGATAGGAGAAGTTATCCATTGGTGGCAAAACAAGAGGGACAAGCTAAGTCTCAAGTCTGCAAAGGTAATGAGTGATAAGTTTGTAGAATTTTTAATGCAAAGATGGTTGCCTTGACTCTTGTATGAGTTTAAATTATCACAATTTCAAGATTGTTGGTTTGTGGTGACTAATCAAGAAATTACTATACACTTTTCATTTATCATGGGGTTTGGGGCAACAACCCGATTTTTTTTGGGGGGGTTAACTCATCAAGCATTTTTGAGTTGATTCTGTAGACTAGGCTTTTGAGGATACCTGTTTTGAAAGACTTCAAGCCAAACAAAGATTAGATGTTAGTCTAAGCATGAAATCAATGCAAAACAAATAAAACTCTAAACTAAGCCACCTCAGATTGAGCTAAAAAAGGTGCACCCAAGCACTGTTTGATTTTCTCTTGCTTAAGGGGATGTGGGTGTGCTCTCTAATCACTTGGAGCATATTCCTTATGCATTTAGGATGGATTGAAATCCATGAAAACCCCAAAATGGCATAAAACAAGTATAGAACACCTGATTTGCCCCTAAGGCCTCAAGGATCAAAATGATGCTGATATGAATATTAAGCTACATGAGATTTATGCTAAGATTGATTTTAAGCCAAATAGAGATGTGATGATGCTATGCTTATGCAAAACAATGAAATAAACTAAGTTAATCCATTATTACTAAATTAGGATGAGCTAAAATGCTTGAAAGTAAGCTAGATTAAGATGATTATGCTAAGTCTAGAAGCAAAAGGGCATGATAACAATGCATGAGAATAAAAGCTAAGCTAATGAATTTTCTCTTGAAAGGAGGAGCATTTATAAGATTTGGGAAGGAGGAATGAATGGCCAGGATCAAAATCCTTAAGAGAGGCCAAGATTCATTCAAAGGGGAGCACATGGATTGTGCTAGTTCAGGGCCACCTCCTTGTGACAAGTGTCACAAGGGCATTGGGTTGAAAGATGGGAGGAATGTGCACAATTTGGGAAATGTGCCTAAAGTCAAAGGGTGTAAGAAAGGGGTGAGGGGCTTCTTAAATGCATGATAAATGCATGTAAGAGGGATAAGGAGGCCTTAAATGCACTTAATGCATGTAAGAGAAGTCTCTAGAAGTTTGTTGACTTTGGGTTAAGCTTAGGAGTTGGTTAGGGAATGTGATAGGATTAGGGGAGGGATTAGGATTAGGATTAGGGTTAGGACTTTCTAGAAGAGTCTAGAATTTCCTTAGGATAAACATGGATTTTAGGAAATAAATAAAGATTTATTTATTTCCATGGTTTTAGGTTTGAGAATATTTATTAAAAATGAATTTAACAAATATGAGGATTAAATATTTAATCTTAATTAAATATTTTGAGTTGGGATTAGGGTTAGGAAATGATGATATTAGCCTTTAATTGAAATTAAAGAAGGATTAGAAGATTTTGGAAGAGGTTAGTGGTCTTAAGAAATTGGCCAAGTTTTGGGCAAAAAAGAAATAAATTATTTATTTTGGAATTTTTGGTCAATTTATTAATTAAATAATTAATAAATAGGGGAATAATGTTTAAATAAGATTTAAACATTTTTGGGAGGGATTTCTTAATTAAATATTTTTAATTAAGATAAAGGGATTTAATGACATAAAAATAAATAAATAAATTAAATAAATAAATAATTAATAAATGATGATGTCATTAGGGATTTTTCAGAAAAATAAAAATACTTTATTTTCTAAAAGATTTTTAGGTGTCTATAGATTCGTCAAGCATTTTTTAGTGTTAACTTGTTAACTAACATAAGTCTTGTTATAATGGCTTAGGGTTAAGGTTTTATCTATATGATAATTTCATATCTTCTTGCAGTGGTATTGAGTGTCAAGGGGTTGTAGATTGTAACAGGCATAAATTATTGGATAATAAGATTGGACTGTCTTTTTGGTGGATGTAGCCCAAGATTGGGTGAACGATGTTAAATATTTGTGTCTTCTGGTTCTACTTATGTGTGTTTTATTCCTTTGCATTATTAATTATATTTGCATCTAACTGTTAAATTTTTGTCTGCTAATCCTAACAAAGACCTCTGGCAAGGAGAACTCTTTTTTGATGAGTACTTAGAGAAATTTAACTGATTAGTTCAGTATGTACCTCAACTCCAAGTAGATGATAAATTTCATACGAGGAAGTACATCATGGGTCTTAATAATCAAGTTGGTGGTATTGTGGATGTTCTTGCACCAACAACCACAAACAAATCCTATGAAGAATTTATTTGGCAAGATTTAAAACTCAAAAAGGATGACACCATTAGAGAAAGAAGTTGGAAGAAGGTTAAATGGTCACAACCCTCCCAACCCTTTATGAAGAAAGGAGGTAGATAAAATTGAAGTAGTATAAATGGAAAGGGATTTAAAGGGAATCAAAAATATTTTAGAGGGGATAGAAAGGGGTTCTCTAATGATACCAATTTTTACTACATTTCTCTAATTGGTAGAGCTGTTAGAAACTTTGATTATTTTTGTATTAATAATGTGTGTGTCATGTGCAGATATAGGTACATGTGCATACTTATCACCATGTGGAATTAATTGGGCTCCCACAAGGGTTGAGCCCAACATGATGAGAAACATGCACATACAACTGAGTTATTGAAGGGACACATTTACCATTATTGTGAAACCTTCTAACTCACAAGGGTAGTTTGAAGCCAAATAATGTAGAGAAATCGTGTGGTTCACAATATATACAAGAAGGATTTCAAGGGTGGCAAATTTCAATAGAGGGAAATCATAAATAAAAGGTAAAAAGGAAGGAGTGAGGACATGTGCCCTCTTTCCGTTGCTCATTGTCAAAAGGGAGTGATAGTTCCCCAAATCAGCCTGAAATACACTTACGACCATTGATCTTTGCATCATCCAACGGTCCCTAATAGATGTTGTCAAACACCTGGGGTCCCACTCATTTTGTCTTTTCCATTTTTCCTATGTCATCATAAAGAAATCCAATCAAGCACTTTTCTGAATGGCTTCAGAAAAGGAAGGGGTAAGACATGATTTCTGAATGCCTTCAGAAAAGGAGTAGGTTGTGATTTCTAAATGTTGTCAGAAAAGGAATGTGTGCCATGCAAATTCTGAAGGTCAAATTCTGAAGAAGAAAGAAAGGCTCTTTTCCACCGCCAGAAAAGGAATTTTTGAAGTTTAGGTTTCTCACTCCCAGATTGTGATTTATGAAGTTCAACACTTCTAGTCATAATTTTAGGATTTCAGGTTTCACATTTCTAGACTGTGATTTCTGAAATTCAGGTTTCACACTTCCAGTCGGCAATTTTTGAAGTTTAGGGGCCTTATGGATTAGTTAGGTGGATGTTACTATTAGTTACACCCCTATTTTGGAGGATTTTTTAGTTTCATTCATCCCATGAGTTTTTCCATGATCTTGGGGAGATTAGAGGTAGTTTGGCGTAGTTCTGCATGAGTTGTCAGTGCCACGTTAGTTCGAGTTGGCTTAGAGGAGTTCTTGCAACTATACTTTAATTTCTTGGAGTTTGCACCCTATTTTTTTGAAATTTTCTCATACATCCGACCTTTTCATGTTTTGGGTCTATATCTTGCATTGGGAGCTCATATGTTGATTCATTTGTTTTTGTCATTTTTGCACCTTGCAAAATTAGGCATCATTGGATTGAAGCAATTGTTACAGATTTGTAGAGCTGATATAGAGACTGAGTTCCTCCTACTTATTGTTTTTGTGTTTATGGTTAATTGTGAATTATTGATTATCAAATATTGTGTTATTAACCTATATTTGAATATTTTTTTCCTTCAAGTTAAAAATGCCAATTTTGATGACCCATGGTGCAGATTTGTAACGATGTCCTAATTTTTCAGTATTGAATATGTGAAAGTACTTAGTGTTTTCCCATTCAAATATTGATACAAGGGTCTTTTGTAAAGTCATTTTTGTAGGGATTGTATAGGTGGGTTGTGAGTATTATTATCTCTGAGGGATTTTTTGGGTTTGTTTCAATTCATCATTTGTGCATCAACTTCTAGTATTAGTTTTCATTTATACAAGCATATCTTTTTAACCCTTTTTCTAGTCAAATTAGTTTTAGGTGATCACAAGGAGGAAGACGACCTATGATCTAGAGATTCAATATCATTCCCACGAGTGATAATATTTTCATGTTCCAACAGGATTGTGAGGTTTAAACTTCACATCACGGGTGCAATCCTGATTGACAACACACACACTAATTCAAAGAGGGGCAAATGTAATCACCTTAAAATGGTCACCAAAACCATAAGCCCCTAATCATGATTGTTCATCAAGAAAGCCCTAATTTTGATCAAATCCCCTAAGTCTTAACCTAAGGTAATTCAACTCATTAATCTGATTTGACCTATACCCTAAGTCTCATCGCACTTGATCCTATTTGATTAATTGATTCCTAAATCCTAATATTGTTGACAATTAAATAAACCTTATACTATTTATTTAATTAATATCTTAGGATGTTGATTAAATAAATAAAAAATGTCAATTAATCACAAAAAGGAATTAAATTAATTATGTCATCACATTTTGGAGGAAAATGCATCAAATCCTTTAAATATTCTAAAAATGCATTTATGGAGTCATCATTTAGTCAAATGAACACAATTTTAGAAATAGTCAAGTTAACTAGAATAACACCTCTGTTAACTCATCTATCAATTTAGCAACTTCAGTTCACCCTTAGAAGTTTCCAAAACAACTGATCAAACCAGTTCAGTTAACTGATTCTCTCAACCAATCAAATTAGTTACACATAGATTGTGCTAGTCTAGAATAAATCTCAATCATTCATCTTTAATCAATCTCGCCCATCCATTCTTGAGAGGATTTCTATATAACCAGGCCTCCATTCTCCCAATAAGATCAAATCCTTTTCTTAGTGTAACACTGTGAATTTTCTTATCATTTGTTTATGCATTACACTCATTGTTATTTATTTTAATTGCATAGTTAGTTTGTTTTAGTTTTATTGCATTTATCAAATCTAGGAACACTTCATTTTGTTTAATATGGATTAATCATTAGCTAATTGGATGAACTTTGCACTTGCATGTTAGTTTAAATCCTTCATCTAGATTACGTCTATAGTCACTGGGTTTTGCAATGACTTGAGAACAAAACTTATACTGGTGTCTACTAGAAGGAAATGAGTCACTTTGGTTGGTTCTAGTTTTAAGATTATTGTACTTTCATTTGTTTAGATCAATCATATAATGACTCATTGAAGTGTAGTGCAGTTTAGTAGTTAGTTTTCACACTCAGATGTATACCTTTCAAACTTGTAAGTAAAATAATCAAAGAGAATATGATCATGGATGCTTATTTTTTCCTCTTTAATAGCTTATTCTTAGTCAAAAGGGGATGGTCCACTCTTGTACACATACTTGTGCTTCTTTTCTTAGAGATTTGAGAATGTCAGTCATTTCCAATTCTTATTGTACTTACTTAAGTATTCTACTAATAAAAACATATTGGTCTTTTTCTCAACACACAACTCCTCTAATTTGCCCCTCAAATAGTAAACTTCATCCCAAAGAACTTTGTTCTCTCCTAATACTAGGTCTTAATTTTATTATATGTCTTCAATCCTAGATTCTTTTTTAATATTTTCACATGGATGCACATTTTGAAACTATGTACCTTCAAAATAATTCAAGATACAAATGATTATACCAAGTTATATTTCTTTATGTGTTACCCAAAATTTCAAACAAGTCTCAAGGAGCTTGTGTTTTTTAGTAATTGATTCATAATTTTTGCTAAAATGATTAATATATAAGGAATTACATATACAAAGTATTATTCTACTTGGATATCTAGATGTCAATGAAATGAAAAGGTTGTTACCAGGGAAATGAAGTATTAAAATGTAAAATGTACAAAAACACCAAATTAATCCCAGGAAAACCTTATAGAGGTTAAAAAATTAGTTGGTAGAGGGAATTTCTCTTTGCCAAAATGTACCACTCAATAAATTATAATCTTTGTAAACATTATTGTTAGGAATAGTCCCAAGAGATAACTGAGAGTGGGGGGGGGGGCGTGAATCAAATATCTACAAGATTCAATTCTTTGTCCAATTAAGTATACTTAAACATAAATCATAAACAAAATGAAAGAACACATGAACACAACACCAATATTTTGGTTATGGGGAAACCCAAATAGGTAAAAACCCCAATGGGATCACTTGATACCCACTAATATTCTGTACTAGTGTATAATGATCCTTGTTAGAAGATCCTTCACCCTATTAGGAGAAATATATTAAGTACAGTAGACCTGGTCAAGGGTTAGACCCTATTAGGAGTCTTTTACAATTGTCCCTGTTAGGGGAGAGGATGCACTGTTCGAGAGCTCACTGCTCAAATGGGTGAAGGCTACAACCTTCTGAATAATAGATACACACTATATTCGGATCTTGGTGAACTATGATTTAACCTACTGGTGGATCAGTTCCAATGAATAGCACAAGTACTTTACTTGGTCACATAGACCTTCTTCTGATGACTCAACACTTCGTACACTTTGCTATGCTCCGCTTAATCAACTATGAACCACACTTCAACAATCACAAATGACTGCCTATAAATATCTTTCCTCTAAATGATATAATCAAGTCGGCTTGTTAGAACCATCTTGAAATCATATTAGAGAAACCATAAAAAACTCCAACAAATATTCTGTCGGCTCTACTACGCATGCAACACAATCTAGGACCTGTCTAATAAGATAATTGTAGATGCATGCTACACACTATCGGCTCTACCCAAAGAACTGGAACTTGCTCTGTAAGATGAATTAACTCATTTTCTCTTAACCAAACATCAATAACACTTCTCTAAGCTTAACTCCAAGGGTGCATACCCTCAAGATAGGTGCAACTCAAGAACCAAAAAAATCTCTGTGGGCTCTTCTGAATAAACACAGGAAACTACTGCTGGCGAATAACGACTGCATAAATTCACTTCTATTCATCAACAGACTATGCATCCATAACTAAAACATCACTAACATGTCTTCCACATAAACCCAAGTGCGCAAGGCTCCATAATAACTGTACAAACAACCATACATAGAACACTGCCTGTTACTCTATCAGGAACACTAGTAACACTAGCTGCTATATAATTATCTGTACTAACAGTTAACCTCTGCGCCCATGATATCATGCTGATATCATGTCCATGCTTCATAGATAGAAAAATTACTGCATAAGACTTCCACACATGCTACTTTCCATATGTTGTCATCAATGACAAACATATAGTCAGTACTAGCCTGCTGGCAAATCTCCAACAATATCCCCCTTTGACATTGATGGCAACATGTGGAATGAAAAACCACCATCAACCCAAATGAACATTTCTTCCATAACATTCTCCATTTCCTCTTCAAAACTCCCCCAAAGATGAATCCTCCATTTGCTGCAATATTTTTTAATATTCTCCATTTCCTCAAGTGAACTGCTGTTATATCCGAATGTTGCTCCTCCTTAGTATATTACTCCTCCTTTTAATACTATTTTTCATGACTCTATATATACTCCCCCTTTGACATCAATGGCAAAGGGTGCCATTCATTTTAAGCACTGGTACTACTCCTAAGGTAGAGTTGTCAACCTTCCACTTGTCCTTGAGGACTGATGTCTTTCCTTCTTTCTTCTAAGCAGAATTAGGGAAGGGAATGACTCCCAACTTCTCCTTGAGATAGTCAAAAGTATCTTTAGGTAAGGGCTTTGTGAATATATCTGCCAACTAATCTTTAGTACTCACATAGTCCAACTTGACTTCTTTCTCTGCCACTTTCTCTCTTAAGAAGTGATACTTTATCTCAATGTACTTTGTCTTTGCATGCATCACAGGGTTTTTTGACATATTGATAGTGCTAGTGTTATCACAGTAAATAACAATAGGATAATCAATCTGAATTCCAAAATCCTTTATCATCTGCTTGATCCAAACAATTGTAGAACAATTCAAGGCTGCTGCAACATACTCTGCTTTTGCTGTTGACTGAGAAATACAATTTTGTTTCTTTCTTGTCCAAGTGACAAGTCTATCACCAAGAAACACTGCTCCACCTGAAGTACTCTTTCTGTCATCAACACATCCTGCCCAATCTGCATCAATGTACACATGAAGCTCAACATTTTCTGAATTAGGATACCATAGACCATATTCTATAGTGCCCTGCAAGTATCTGAATATTCTTTTTACTACCATGAGGTGACTTTGTTTAGGTTCTGCTGCAAATCTTCTAACTATGCCAATTGCATTGGAAATGTCAAGTCTAGTTTGAGTAAGATATATGTGTTTACCAATCATAGACTTATACAATGTTATATCTACTGCTGGTGAGTCATCTTCTTTTGTAAGCTTGCATCCAGTGAACATAGGAGTTCCTATTGGCTTGTAATCATCCATCTTGAATTTCTTCAGTATCTCTTTCACATATTTTGACTGAATGATAAAAATACCTTTTTTTGTCTATTGCACATTTAGTGCCAAAAAGCATTTGATAGGACCAATCATACTCATCTCAAATTCATTTTGCATTTCTTTGGCAAATTTTATACTGAGCTTGTCATTACCTCCAAAGATAATGTCATCAAAAAATATAGCTACAAGTAGTAAACCTTCAGATGTCTCTCTAATGAATATTTTACAATCTACTACACCTTTCTTGAATCCAATCTTTGTTAAGTATCCATCTAGTCTCTCATACCATGCTCTAGGGGCTTGCTTAAGTCCATAGAGGGCCTTCTTCAATCTGCATACAATATCAAGTCTGTTTGATAAGGTGAATCCTTCTGGCTGCTCAATGTATACTTCTTCTTTCAAGTCTCCATTCAGGAATGCTGACTTGACATCCATCTGATAAACTTTGAAGTTTTTGACTATAGCATAAGCTAGAAAAAAATTAATAGCTTCTAATCTACTCACAGGTGCAAATGTGTCTGAATAATCAATGCCTTCTCTTTGCGCATATCCTTTACATACTAATCTTTCTTTGTTTCTTACTACTGTACCATCTTCATTCATCTTGTTTTTGAATATCCACTTTGTTCCAATCACATTCTTATCCCAAGTGTCATTCTTAACAATCTGATCAAGTTCTTCTTTCATAGCATCATGCCAATCTAAATCATTACAAGCATCTTCAACATTTAAAGGCTCAATCTCATATAGTAAACATACCGCTTCACTGCTAGCTGAGTTCTTTGCTTGGGACCTTGTTAAGACTTTTGCGCTCTGATCTCCAATGATGTCTGTCTTGGAATGATTTCTTGATGTAAAATTTGGAACTTTAGGTGATGCTGACTTATCAACCTTAGGAGTTTCTTCTTCACTTGTCTCAGGGTCATTGAATAACACATCAATACTATCAAATATTTCTTCAATAACTGTCTCACTAGTAGAGGGTCTAGGTTCTTCCTCAATTATGGGTGAGTAATCATGATATCTTTCTTGAATCATAAAATTTCCATCAATCTTTACATGGGCACTTTCAATGATCTTTTTCAATCTTAAATTGAAACATCTATAAGCTTTACTTTTAGTAGAGTAACCAAGAAAAATACCTTCATCACTTCTTGCATCAAACTTGCCTACTGCTTCATCCCTCTTGATGTAGCACTTGCTTCCAAAGATTATGAAGTATTTTACTATGGGAACATTACCAAACCATAGCTCATAAGGATTTTTGTCAGTGCCTGGCCTTAATTGAATTATATTGATGGTATAGACTGCTGTATTGACCACATCTCTCCAATAGGTGTGTGCAACTTTTCCTTCTATCATAATGGTGAATGCTGTATCAAGAATGATTCTATTCCTTCTTTTTGCAATTCCATTCTGTTGAGGGGTTCTAGGTGCACTTAATTGACTCTTTATGCCATTTTCTTCACAATACTCATAGAATCTGTCAAAGGTGAATTCTCCTCCTCTATTCGATCTCAAACATTTTATCTTTAGTCCAGATTTATTCTCAACCTTAGCTTTAAATATTTTGAACTTCTCAAAAGCTTCTGACTTATCTTTCAAGAATGCAACTGACATCATTCTAGTATAATCATCAACAAACAAAATAAAATACCTTTCACCATAGTATGATCTTGTTTGAGTTGGACCACATAGGTCTGTATGAATCAGATCCAACTTGTTCTTTGTTGAATTTTGCTTTCTCTTGAATGAATTTCTCACATGCTTTCCCATCACACATTCCCTGCATATAGTATCAACTAGCTTTGCTATGCTAGGTAGATCTCTTACTGCCTTTACATTGCTTATCTTCACTATGCTATCAAAATTGATATGACATAGTCTTTTATGCCATAACCAACTGTCATCAACTTTAGCAACAAAACAACTTGCTTCTGAATTGAGTTGAAAAACATTACCTCTTGTCTTTGAGCCTGATGCAATCATAACACCATCTTTTTTTGTTAATGATGCATTTGTCATCATTGAATTGCAACTGATAGCCTTTTCCAAGTAACTGTCCAACACTGAGAAGCTTATGTTTCAAACCCTCAACATAAAGAACATCATTAGTACTATTCTTTCCATCCAAAGTGATAGCTCTTCTACCAACTATTGGTTTAGGAGTGTTGTCTCCAAATCTGACCATACCTCCATTGTATTTGTCCAAATGAACAAACCTGCCTTCATCACCTGTCATGTGATGTGAACAACCACTGTCTATAATCCAATCTATCCTTATGTCAGTTTGTGAAATCAATGCAAGCTCTTGATTCTCTTTCTTATCTTCATGAGCTTTCTTATTATTCATTTTGTCTATAATAGAAATGAATCCAATTTCTTCTTCACCAGATTCATCATCTGATACTCCATCTCTAGCATAGTAGCATTCTTTAGAATATTTAGGCTTGTAATCCTTCTTGAACTTTCTTGCTCTAGTGGGACACTTAGATGCAAAGTGACCGATCTTATTACATGAAAAGCACTTAAATGGTAATTGACCTTCATATTTTCCTTTTCCTTTCTTTTCTATTTTAGAAATCATAGCAATAAAATCATCTAATGTTTTCTCTTCATCATCATCATCAAAATTACAAGAAGTGTTTGCAGGTTTCTTACCATGGATTGTTGCTTTGAAAGCTGTCTCACTCTTAGGTTCTGTCTTCAATCTTGAAATCTCAAAAGTTGGGATCTTGCCGATCAAGGTTTCTCTCTTGAAATTAGATGTAAGCTACATGGTCTCATCAAGGATGTTGATCTTGCTTTCATATTCAAGAGTAAGAGTAGTCATCAATTTATCCATAATGTCCTCCTCTGAAATCTCTCCACCATTGTTCCTGATTCTAGCAACTGCTTCATTAATTCTTTGATTGTAAGCTCTGATGTTTTCTTCGGGTAGCATCTCTAAAGCATTGTATCTTTTCTTCCATTTTTTTCTGCATGCATCCTTTGCTTATTTGTCTCCTTCAAATATGTCTTCTAGGTGCTTCCATATTTTGTGGGTTGTATCTACCTTTTTTACTTCTAAAAATTCACCATCAGATAGGGCACTGATAAGGGCTTCTTTAGCAACAACATTATGATGAATTCCTTTTGTATGTCAGTAGTATCATCTTTTGCAAGGTCTTCTAAAGTAGGAATTTTGGCTGCTTTGATAGTTGCATTAAAAACTTCAAAAGCAATGCACTGCAAATGAGTCACCATCTTGTTCTTCCAATCAAGATAATTCTCTCCATTGAACTTAGGACTTTCTTTCTTGAAGTACACCATCTGATCAACCTCAAGTTGTTAAACTTTCTCTCTGAGGCACTTGGCTCTGATACCAATTTTTAGGAATAGTCCCAAGAGATAATTGAGAGGGGGGGTGAATTAGTTATCTACAAGATTCAATTCTTTGTCCAATTAAGTATACTTAAACATAAAGCATAAACACAATGAAAGATAACATGAAAACAACACCAATATTTTGGTTACGGGGAAACTCAGATAGGTAAAAACCCCGGTGGGACTTGATACCCACTAATATTCTGTACTAGTGTATAATGATCTTTGTTAGAAGATCCTTTACCCTGTTAGGAGTAGCTTTACAATATATTAAGTACAATAGGCCTGGTCAAGGGTCAGACCCTATTAGGAGTCTTTTACAATTGTCCCTCTTAGGGGAGAGGATGCACTGCCTGAGAGCTCACTTCTCAAATGGGTGAAGGCTACAACCTTCTGAATAATAGATACACACTAAATCTGGATCTTGGTGAACTGTGCTTTGACCTATTGTTTGGATCAGTTCCAATGAATAGCACAAGTAATTTACTTGGTCACATAGACCTTCTTCCGATGGCTCAATACTTCACACACTTTTCTATGCTCTGCTTAATCAACTATGAACCACACTTCAGCAATAACAAATGATTGCCTATAAATATCTTTCCTCTAAATGATATAATCAAGTTAGCTTGTTAGAACCATCTTGAAATCATATTAGAGAAACCATAAAAAACTCCAACAAACATTCTGTCGACTCTACTATTCATGCAACACAATCTGGGACCTATCTAATAAGATAATTGTAGACGCATGCTACACATTGTTGGCTCTACCAAAACAACTGGAACTTTCTTTGTAAGATGAATTAACTCATGCACTCTTAACCGAACATCAAAAACACTTCTCCAAGCTTAACTCCAAGGGCGCATACCCTCAAGATAGGTGCAACTCAAGAACCAATAAAATCTCTGTCGACTCTTCTGAATAAACACAAGAAACTGTTGCTGGTGAATAGTGACTACATAACTTCACTTATACTCATCAACAGACTATGTGTCCATAACTGAAACATCACTAACATGTCTTCAACATAAATCCAAGTGTGCAAGGCTCCATGATAACTGTACGAACAACCATACATAGAACACTACCTGTTACTTTGTCAGGAACACTACTAACACTAGCTGCTATATAACTGTCTGTACTAATAGTTAACCTCTGTGCCCATGATATCATGCTAATATCATGTACATGCTTCATATATAGAAAAATTACTGCATAAGACTTCCACGCATGCTACTTTCCATATGTTGTCATCAATGACAAACATACAATTAGTACTGGCCTGCTGGCAAATCTCCAACAATTATCACTACTTCAAATTTCTACTTCTAAGTGAAATGCCAATTTAATCATCCTCCACAAATTATCAAAACCACTATTTGTACCTCTTTATATAGTTGTTCAATATTGCTTTGTGCACAATAAGAATCCTTGAGTAATCTTAGAGGTAAAAGAGTAAACTATTCTCTTCAAATTATCTTATTTTTTAATTTGATTAAGTTTACCTTTTTTTAACAAGGGAGTGATTTAAAAACCAAATGCAATGGTTTTAAAATTTCTATTTCATTGTTAATGTTTTTCTCTATCTTCCAAAAGACATAACATTTGGATACTCAAAATATGGTGTAATTCCAAAAAAAACTCATTTGAAAGAGAAACATGAATTTGTAAAAATTGGTTTCATCAATTCATAGTTTTTGGTCCTTACATTTTATAAAATATCCCCCCTTATGAGTTTTATGGGTAGATCCAACTTATTTTAAAAGAAAAACATAATAAACTCTATATTTACAACTACAATCCTTCAAAAAATTTGGCTACCTACCCAATATATCCCTTTACATGTCATACAATCTTCCAAAAAAATTTGATTATGTTTTAAAATTAAAATGCATAAATACGACTATAAGAACATCAGATTTATCAATTTAGATAGAAGAGGTACATTTATTTTAAATTTTGTTCTTCATTAGGATCATTCTCTTAACTTTACTAATGGTCAATTATTGACATTATTTTCTTTGTATATTTCTTTAGTATAATTTTATCTCATCTTTTAACTTTCTTTAATTCAAACTCTCTTAATACCTATCCATGTCTCTATTGAATGATATTTTTTCTATTAAAAATTGACCTGATTATCTCGAACACTCACGTTAACATGAATGGGAAAGATTAGGGCCAATTAAACTTGCTACATGTAGATTCAAACTATCATATTCCTTGTAGAGATAAAAATGTATTCTTTTGACATATAAGCATGTGCATTTCATTTGTAGTGTCATGTTCATTATGAAATTTGTTTCTTTTCATATTATAGTTATTCAAGAGCTTTAGTATTATTTTTTTACAATTTATTCATTATAAGATTCAAAAAGAAGTTGTCATATTTATAAATATTCAATAACTTTATGTATCGTCTTAAAATGGAAGCACTTCCATGATAAGAGCATTTAGCCCTCTGAGTAAGTGGTTTGGGGTCATGTCAAGCATCTTGATTAGATCTTTGCATGTATTTGGCTTTTCTCCCCGCTTTCCACTTCTTTCCTGCACTTGATTTCTTCATTCTAGGTGAAATTAGGGTCAGGATCTTAAGGATTCTACTGATTTTCCCTCTTCCATGGCTCTATTTTCTAGGTAGGATGTAGAAATAGATTCTCCTGGCCTTCATCATAGTAATCATAGGATTTTATGTCTACCCTTGACATTCTGTCCTGTTTTGGCATCAGTTCTAGGTTTTTGGGCATCCCTGAGACCTCCTGACTTGGTTCTGAGTCAATCTGGGACCAGGGTCAGGGTCAAGGTCGAACCTGACTAGGTTAGGTCCAACCTTGATTTTGCCCCCTTTCTTCAAATCTTTAATTTCCATGATTTCTGGGCATTGGGCTTTCAGGAGATTTATTTTCCCGCCTCCGGGTTCGCCATTTCGAGTTTCAGGATGGTAAATCCTCTAATTGCATTTAATCTAGGTATATTTTCTAAAGGTTAGGACCTAATTGGGATTTAATTCTCCAAGGTGGCCCCTCTAGAGGAGTGTGCCCTAGTTCACTATAAAAGGAGGCCTTCCTCTCTCATTTTCACATCCACAATCAAGCAATTAATATCCATCTCTCAAGTGCTCAAGCTCTCAAAATGCAAGCAAGTCTTCAAGCATTCAAGTGTTCAAGCATCCATCCATCAAGGAGATCCATTGTTAGCCATTGAAGGATTCAATCTCTTTGGAGCCCCCTTTGATGATCCATCCTTCCACATTCATTCAAGCCTTCTCATATGCAAATATCAAGTTAAGATTAGTGTTGAAGATTAAATGCCATTGATTGGAGACATCCTATATTCATCCTACATTCATTGAAGCACTCCTACTTATGGATTTGAGGATTCGAATCCTCTACAAGGACTTCAACATAAGCGAGGTGATTTGTTTCAATTACTTCGTTTATGCACAATACATTTCAATTCAATTTCAAGGTTAATTCCTAAATTGGGGTTTGACCAAGGCAAACCCCCCATACAACAAAAACTCCCATTTTCTTGCAGCTACAGGTGCATAATTTCAGATTTGAGAGTGAATTTGGATACCCTTTTCGGTAAACTTCCAAGATCTGCGAACAGAATTCGAATCAAACTTCAAATAAAGAATGTAGTATTTGACCTTTTATGAGGGTCAAACCTGAGTTGAGCCATCTTGGAGAAAGATTTCTGGGTTTTCTCTTTCTCGGCATTTCCAGTCCAGGACAGGTTTCAAACTTTTCTGAAAGTGTACATAGACATCAGAATTCAACATTTTCTAGATCTGCCCTAATTTGAGGTTAGTATTTGTATTTCAATTATTTCAGATTTCCAAATATATCCTCCTCCATAGGGAAATATTGGATTTACTTTTTGTCTCTTCCATATTCTTCACAAAATTGATTCAATTATGTATTAACCTTGAGGTTGATCAAACTAGATCTCTTCTTTGGGGAATTTGGGTTTGAGAATAGATCTCATATTTCCCCATATACATTTGAATAGGGTTGAATCCATTTTACCTCTATTCACTTTACAACCCTTATTTCAAGAATTATTCATTAATTAATCTAATGATGCTTCATCAATGCTCCAACAATCCTTCATCAATAGTCATCCATATTTTAGAAGCCATAACTTTAAATACAAACTTGAAATGAGACACCATTTAAAAATACTAAACTTTCTTGAGAGGAATGAAAATATATAAAAATATTCAAATTTTGATTTTGCCAAAGTGTAGTTGTGGTTACAAAAATTTACTCCTATAGATCTAATTTGGATAATCTCTCTCTCAAAAAAAAACAAAAAAAACCCTTTAGAATTTTTGGTATTGAACTTAAAAATTCCCCTTCATGTCATATATATTATTTTAAAATTTTTGATTGTATTATATTGTAAAAATATATAAATACAATTATACAACTATCAAATTAATTCTTTGGATAGAGGAGATACATTATTTTAACCTTACTAAGCATCAAATATATTGATATTATGTGGTGTGTATGTTTCTTTAGTGTGACTAGCTATGTTAGATTTCTTCCATATGGGTACTCAAGATACCTTTCCTTATCTTCTATTGAATGACATTCTTAATAAATATATTAGGGTCCATTTGGTTGCTGGAATTAATTAACACTAGAATTGTCAAATTTCAGTATTTGACAATTCTGGAAGTTTTAAATCCATAAAATAGTTTTTGGAATATGGTTGGAACCATTTGGTTCACTTGGAATCCACATGGAATTCATAATGAGAAGATGTAAAATGTTGTTTGCATATGGATTTCAAAATATTATAAATTTTTCTTTACCCCCAATTCCCATTTAAGTGGATTTGGAATTGATTTTCCAATTCCACCTATTTAGATGGAAGATTCAAATGTTGGTTTTGGGGGTAAATGGAAATTAACAAATCCCTACTCTAGTTTCATGTTTTGCACACAAACATCGAAAATGTCAATTTCAGGAATTGACAATCCCAATTCCAATCTAATTCTAGTAAACAAACGAGCCCTTAGAGATGATATTTACCAATAACATATGCATGCCTCTTAACATCTAATCCCATTGAAATTTTTACGATAGATTAAACTAATTACATGTAGAGTCGAACCATCATATTCCTTGTGAAGATAAAATATGTTTTTGACATAGAAGTAAGCACATTTTATTTGAAAAGTTGTCATATGTATAACAAGTGCCACGTAGTGGCGAGTACTTGCCGATGTGAGAATCAAAGATTAAAATAAGTTGATTAAATTTTGTAATTTGTATATTTTTATAATTTATTTTAAAATTTATTTCAATATATTGAATAAATTATTTATTTATTGAATTAGTATGCTACAATATTCCTAATGTGGAGTAAGTTACTTATAATTGGTTAGCTTTTTAATTCATTTTGACATTATTAAAAGTTCATAATGTATCATATTGATCTATTAAAACTATTAAAACTATTTGATACTATTGCTCGTATTATATCTACAATAATATTAATCAAATGTAATTAGAAATATATATCAATAAAATAAAATTAGCACTTGTTATATTTGCAAATAAAATTAAGATTAATGTTTAAATTAATTATAATTTGCAATCAATAATTATCTATATAATTATAATTAAAAATTATTTATTACTACAATTATTATTATATAAAATATTATAATTATATATTTTTATAATTAATTAAAATATCTTATATATTATAATAAATTTATTAACATTAAGATTAAATTTATATTAAAAATTAAATTTAAAATTAATTACTAAAGGCAAGTACTTGGCCACTACGGGCACTTGTTAAGATTCAAATTGAAATGTGATCTCCTATTTATAAATATTGTTTCATAATGCAAGAAATCCTACAATGAGATGATAAAAAAATAATCTCTAGATATTATAAAGTTAAAAAATTTGCATCTATATTTTAGGAAATTAAAAAATTATAATGAAATATAAAATATAATTTATTTTGATTGGTGCAAAAGAGTTCATTTAATCACTTGTTAACAAAAACAATTCAAAAAATGGTACAATAGTACTTAGCCTAAGGGCAAGTACTAATAATCAAAGTTTCACTACCCACTTTATTTTATTTTCCTACTTTAATATGTTTAAACATTTTCCTCCTTGAAGATATCATGTATTACATACATTTTTTTTCAAAGGTGCTCTTTTTATATTAGATCAATTATTAATTTATTTTATCTTATTTTTCATTAGAGGTGTAAGAATCCTCTTCAAACTACAAGTTTACACTTCTAGAGAATGGCCCAATGTGATGATGTCTTCTTTACATGTACTTACTATGATTTCCCAATATTCTATTTGCCATTTGTATTATTTATTTTGATCTACATTATAACTATTATAACTATCCCTTGTCCTCATATAGACTACCTCTCTAGATTTATCTTGACAATGTTTTGATAGTCTTAGATATGCTAAGATAATCTTTAAGGGTGGTATTCTACTCTCCTTAAAAATCACATTGGTTGGGTTATCAGGCATTCCAATACAAGAAATTATAAGGCCTTGAAAGGACATGTGGTTATCTTTCTTATCTTATAATCCCTCTAAAATTTTTTTATACACGATTATTTATATTGTTAATATTTGGACCACAATAGTCAATTATACTAACACTCAATTTCCATATAAATCTTAAATTTTAATTTAAGAAATAATTTAAATAATGATATTCTTAAAACTCATCATTCTCAAAAATACATTTATAAACAAATTATATTTTTCAAAATTCTTAATAATTATTTTGACAATTTTTTTTAATGAACAATCCTTTTCTATTAAAGTATAATTTAAAAGTACATGTTCAGCTGAGAGAGGAGGATCATGATTCAATAATATGCTAAATAATATTCAAATACACATTATTAAAAAAAATGATTATTAACATTGCTGATATAATTCTAAAATAAGGTTTTTATTTTATAAATTTAAATTTAAATTGTTAAGGTCAAAACATTTATTCATTATGGAGGCCGTACACAAAGGAACATTAATAGCAATGACCGTGCCATGAATGAAATCCTTCCCATACCAACCCAAAACCAATGGGTCCCCACAATCTTTTATTCTTAAATAATTTAATACTGTAAAAACAATGATTTAAACATAAAATGCTTTTCTTTGTTCCCTTCAACTTTATCAAACTTTTTAGTTCCTTCATTAAACAAAGAAAGCTGCAACAATATCATAGCCTATATTGCTGGATATTTTATTGTACTACTTAAAAAAATCTCTGAGCTTCTTTCAAAAGATTTCTGATAACTTTTGTCAGTTTTGCAAGTGCTGATAACTTATTATTGGGTTATAAAACTCTTATAAAAATAAATAAACCAGTTGAGAAATGTTATGACTGTCATAAACTCCATTGATGAAGATGAAATATATTATATCACGCACCTCTCATGAAGCATTGATGGAGCAGAGCAGACACTGTGAATAATGAGATGCATTCATTATAGTTACATATTTTGAAAGAGTGTAAGGAAAGTGAATTTAAGATGGCGTAGAACAGAAGTTAGTTTGTCACAATCTTGTGACAAGACACATTAATTGTAGGATATATGTGATGGAGATCATAATTGAGGTGTACAATGCTAAAAAAAATAATTCTGGTGGCAAAAAGATCGTGTCCAGTAGAGAATAGGTGGTCATTCGGTGGAAAGGAAGAATGAAAAAAGTTTCATGAATAAGCTAGAGAAGAGTCACTCGGTGGAAAATAATGAAAAGGTAAAGTATACTTTATTCTAGATAAGAGAATAAAGAGATAATATACTTTTCATTGTGCTTGCTTCTTGCTTCTTTGTCTTTCTTTTTCTTTTCATTGGTTGGAAATTTCGGTTTGTTCTTAGGGGAAGAGCATCGTAGTCTTTATAGTTAATTTTGTATGTTTTAAGATTTTAAATGATACATTAGATTTTGGTGATTTTTATTTTTTATTTTTCTAGAGGATTTAATAATTTGTTATAACTATTGTTGTAGCTTCTTGGTAGTAATGACAAACATTGTGTGATTTGCTATGCATGTAAGGGTCAAAAGGTGGTCATTCAATGTGTTGTTCAAAATATATTCCCTATTGCCCCGCTACCCATTTGCTTTGACAAGCAACAAATTTGCATAATTAATTCAATACGTATGCACAAATGCCCCAATAACAATGTGCTATTAGTTCTGATAAAGCTACACAATTGACCATAACTTTTGGCATTCGGGAGAGATAGTAAGCTGATACTTCCACAAGTTCTTGACGACTGTCTTAGCACTCCATGTGGAATATTTTATACCACCTAGCATAAACACTCCTCCAAAAATCAGTGGGAAGGACCATTTCGATCCGTACTTCAAGGTATATCTCGTACTAGTACAAATTTCTTATATGACTGTTCATCATTATCCTATTACTGTTTGAGTGTATATTTGATTATTGTATCATTTTCTATAGGATTTTTTTGGAGCAATTGATGGAACCCATATACCAGTCACCATTGATGTTGACATATAGGGTAAATATCATGATAGAAAAGGCACATTGTCACAAAATGTTATGGGTGTCTATTCGTTTGATAGTAGTTTCAATACTTCCTTACTAGTTGGGAAGGGTCTGCTACAGATAGTCATGTTCTAGCTTTAGCTCTCTCGAGATTAGACTCGGTGGTAGTTCCTCCCAGTAAGCCAAATCACACTGTATTATAGTGATAATACCTTAACAGTTTCACATTTTAACAATATACTTTTTTTTTTAATCTAGGAAAATATTATCTAGTCAATGCTAGATATCCAAACGTACCAGGATCTCTCACTCCTTATTGTTGTACACATTACCACATGAAGGAATTTTCAAGAGAAAACCCAATAAACACTCCAGAAGAGTTGTTTAACCACCGACACTCATCACTTAGAAATGCAATAGAGCGTACATTTGGGACTTAAAAGCAACGTTTTCCTATCCCGAGACATGCAATGTCTTATCCATTCATGACACAAGCACATATTATTTTAGCATGTTGCATAATACACAACTTCATTACGATAGAGGATGGTGTTCCATCCGATGTAGCTATTGAAGAGGAAGATGATCGGGATGGGATAAATGTACCAAAGCTTGAGAAATATGGGTTGAGTTAGTGCGATAGAGATGATTGGGGAAAGTTTTGAGATGATATAGCAAGTAGGATGTGGGAAGACTACAAATCTCGAGATTAGTTATAGTTTTATGGGATGTATCTTTGTTATGTGTCAATGTGTTTTATTTGATTACACTGATGTAAGCAAATACAATGATATACGTATTAAAAATAATTCTGATACAATGATTGCAATGATGTATGTAGATACAGTGATATACATGATAGTTTCCTTGTTCTTTTTTTGTATCTTCATTCGTAGCTGATTATTGTCTATACCTCTTGAATTTGTTAGCCCTGTCACATTAGGAAATCATTCAAAGTTTAGAAAATTGTAATTTAAAGTTAACTCTCTTTAAATTTAAATGGAGTGCAACAAGGAGTACCAAATGATCTTCATCATTTGGTACTCCTTGTTGTATTCCATTTAAATTTAAAGAGGTTTAAATTTAAATTGCAATGCTATGATTACTTTAAATTTCAATTGTTTATACCTACTTTTTTCTTGGCATCATTCTGTTACATGTAATATGTCTATACCTCTTGAATTTGTTAGCCCTGTTGCATTAGGAAATCATTCAAAGTTTATAAAAATTGCAATTTAAAGTTAACTCTTTAAATTTAAATGGAGTGCATCAAGGAGTACCAAATGATGAAGATCATAAGCCCACAATAGAACAAAAAATTTGTTGAAACAAATTAACTCTGATGATACTCCTTGTTCTTTTCCATTTAAATTTAAAGAAGTTCAATTTTAAATTGCAATCCTATGATTACTTTAAATTTCAATTGTTTATACCTACTTTTTGATTGGCATCATTATGTTACATGTAATATGTCTACACCTCTTAAATTTACTTTATGAACAATAGGTGGAGTCGATGTCGTACATGAAACACATGATGAGCATGGATGACAATGTTCATATGAGCTAGATATCTTCTTCTTCGAAGAAGGTTATATAGACACAAGAAATGGAATGCAAGTTTCTAGACTTTCTCCATGAGAAAGTTCAGCTTGGAAGAAAAGGTGAAGGGGGCTTCAAAAAAGAAGCGTGGACTGTCATTGAGAGGAGGTTCAATGGGGATATGAACCTCAATCTATCAAAGGAAAATTTAAAGAACAAGCTGAAAATATGGAAGTGAGGTTATAGGGTTATGAAAAAGTTGAGAAATAAGCGTGGTTTTGCATGGAATGAGACTACTCAATGCATGGATGTTGATGAGAGGGTTTGGAAGGAGTTGTTGAAGGTAGCATGGTCTATCTAATCTTTTTATTTAAGTAATATTTTCTTTTTATTAAGTTACTAATGAAAGACAAATAACTTAATTCATTCATTATTCCTACTAGCAGAGAAAAGAGTTCAAAAATGCTAAAGTGTATAAGAGACAACCCTTCCATTACTTCAATGACTTAGCCTTCATTGTGGGTAATGACAAGGCTAGAGGTACCATAGCTACAACGAATCAAGAGACAAAAGAAGGCCACCCTATGGATGAGGGTGTTGATTAGGATTACGAAGAGGATATCACATTGGTACACCTCTTGAGAGTATGTACAAATGCTTTGGATGATGACATTTATCATTCTAATCAATCTAGTGCAAGCGGTAGATAAAATCCTTCAACATCATCATCAAGGAGGGAAAAGAGGAAGAAGGCAAGCATGGCTGGTTACTTGGATGTCATCTGTGAAACTATAAAAAAACTACAAGAGGGCCTCATTGCACCTCAACTTATCAAAGTTGATAAATTTGATTTGGATAATGTTTTAGATAGTGTATATGACACCCTGAAAGGCATCCTTGAAATGAGTCGAGGTACCATGCTGAAGGAATACGACACTTTCCTGGTTGAACCTGAAAGAGCCAAAGGGTTCTTGATAATGAGTGAACATGAGAGAGTTGAGTACATTCAAATGAAATTTGGACAACTCTAGTTAATATGGTGTCAATTTATGTCTTTAAATTTAAACATTGGCAAGGTTAAACATAGTTGTTAATTGACAAGGTTAGCCAAGATACTTATTATATGAGCAATATACAATTGATAATCAATGCTTGAGATTTTTTTGTAATTACAATATTTGCGTAGTGTTCTAATTGACGCAAGGGCAGGGAGCAAGAGGGGCCAAACAATGGCACACCCTAATGATCCAAGCCTACTCAACACATGCGGAAGCAAACAAACACAACAGTGAGAGAGAATGCAAGATCTTTCATATATTCTCATCAAATAGACTGATACATGTCGAGCTGTAAGGCCTTCTCGGTTAGGGCCAGATATTACAATGAGATACATAAGTCCTCAATCATGTGAGGATATGCCAAATCTCTACTTCTATCTTCTATCAAACTCCTATGCCAAAAACTGCCTCTTAACTACAACCAAACAACTACATTTATACAAGAAGCTACCAAACTGAGTCAGCCTTCAGATCCACAATCAACAGAAGGAATGGTCAGATCTGGGGCCACACGCTTCCCAATGATGGATTCCAACATTAAATTCATGATCCAATATAAATGCACAAGTCGGCTAGAACATGAACCAAAACTAAACCCGTCGGTGAGAAAGATAACCGAGCATTAGACAAGTAATGTCGAGCACTAGTGAAACAACCAACCGCCCAGGAGATAACCGACCACACTCGGTAACCAAAGGAAACCGACCAACTACCGACCAACTCGGTCAAAGCAAAAATTGAGCAACACAGACAAATTCCAAATTGTTTTTGGTGACACAGAATTGCCAAGGACCCGAGATGCTCCTGCATCACTAATGCTTATAATATTTAGAACATTTACATTATGATAGTTGACATATGCTGATATTACTATCGAATGGGTGATGATTGTATACTGTTCATGATTGGCATCATTTGTTCCATGTTATTTATCTATACCTCTTTAATTTGTTAGCCTTGCTGCATTTAAATGATATACACCAAGGAGCACCAAGTGATTAAGATCAGTTTATTTTGATCAATTACACTTGATCAATTGTACTGTTGTAATGGACAAGTATCAGAATTATCCATTTTAAGTTCTTATAAACTATTGTCATTGTTTATATATGCTGATATTACTGTCTAATAGATGTTGATTGTATACTATTCGTGATTGTCATGATTTGTTCCATGTTATATGTCTATATATCTTTAATTTGTTAGCCATGTTGCATTTAAATGAGATACACCAAGGAGGACCAAGTGATGAAGATCAATTACACTTGATCAATTATACTGTTGTAATGCTCATACTCAAATCATGTGTTCTAATGGAAAAGTATCAGAATTGCCCATTTTTAGTTCTTATAAAATGTTGTCATTGTTTTACATATGCTGGTATTACTGTTTACATTCAGATGTTGCTATCTGAATGTTGTAGACAATAGTTTCTTATGTTAATTTTTCTTTCAATTATAAATAATATGAATGAACAAACTAATCAACAAAACAAAATGGTATGGAGAGTGACATTGTAATTTTTTTTATATGACATTCATGGCATTGGTGAATGTGCCTATGTGGTGTTGGGCCTTGCTTGTTGAAGATGTCACACATAATGAGTAATCCTGGGCATTAGCTTTGGTGTTTCCCAAATAGGAAGAAGGTTGTTAAATGGAAATATTTTTTTGTTGTTTAGAAATAATGTAGTGACTAATCATTATATCAAGAACTAAATTGGATTTGGTATTGTAGGGACATAGTGGATGTCCATACTTTTGGTGGGTTGATGAATCCCCATCTACATCTATACCTAATGTAGGAAATGAGTGCAAGTTCTGCAAGGCTCAAGAGATAGCTAGTGCTATCAAGATTGCGTCAATGGTGAAAGCTGAAATTGTCTTTTGATAGAATCACACTAAACTTCTCCACCCTTTGTTAGGACCAATCCAGGTTCCCAACCCACTAGGATCCCTAATCTTTCTACTAGAATCTCTCAAGTCTTTAACTTGTCTCCTAGGATCTTACCCAAGGTCCTTGATTTTTGAATAATTTATCTTCCCTCTAGGTGATATACCAAGGTTCCAAACTCCCTTACTTCCTTCAGGATATTCTCACCACACCCAGTGTGTTCAACCTCCTACGCTAGTATATAAACTTGTAGGGGTGTGGAGGTATTCAATTCCCTCTTTTTGTGAGGTTCTTGACACATTTTGACCACATCTTCCATTCTCTTCTTTACCGATTTCATCAAACTAGGCAATTTTAGACCTAGTAGCCTAGAGCCCCAATTAGGCCTCCTACTCTAAGAATTTAGGCTTTCTTCTCAATTTTTTTTGAAAGACTCCCCAAAATTGTCTTGGATTATTCAATTAATTATGAAACCCTAAGAGATTTTTTGGGTCTTGGGTCTCTATGCCTCTATATAGTACCCCATCCAAACAATGAGGGTTTGATGATCAGGGTTTTGAGGGCTTCTAGGAGCTCTTTGTTCAATGAATGGAAATGGTTTCCAAATGGATTGGCCAAGGGTCTATCTATTCATTAGAGCTCTATTTAGTCCCAATACACCTTTCCAACTTGTTGGATTCATTAATATTTCAATCCACCCTTGCAAGTAAATTCAACAAACAATTTCCTTGTTCCTAGTCGGACATTGACTGAGTGCACCTAGGGCAAGGTCTTAATATTGTCAAAGCTCATCTTATTGCTTCCTACTTGATTATGTACATTTTACAATGACTCCACTTCCATATCCCAAAAGGCCGTGATGAACCCACAGTGGGATTTTACGGGGAACCCATTTTTAGACTGTTACCTATGTACAAGCCAGTGAATTGGCTGGAACAAAATAGTTAACAAAGAACTAATAAAACTATCTACAAAATCACACTTTTGTACATAAATGAAATAAATCAACTAACACTACCAAGATTCTTAAACAAAAATAAAAATCTAGTCCATTAGATTCTACTGGTGTAGTGAAACAGTAAATTTGTGGCTTAATTGTCTAAGACAGTGATTGATTTCTATGCCAAAAAGTTACAAAACTTGTACAACTTTGAAATTCAAGCTCTAGGAGGTTTATATAGTCTTTCTCCACGTGTGTAGTTGATTAGGAACTAATTTAGACCTAATTCCATCATTCGGTCCCCTTAAGACAAAAGTTGTCATGACAACTTTTTAGCAACTTTTTACTAAGTGCTTTTCCTCACTCCTAAAACACTTCAAAACACCTACAATGTTATAAAACATTCACAAGACTAACTGGGGCTTATTTTAGCCACCTCCTAGCATTTTGGAATCATTTTGAACCTTAGACTCTATTCCACTCACTAAGGCTATACTAGCTCTTATGTACAACATAGCTCACACACCAAGCTTAACTAGGCCAAACCAAAACTAACCTAACCAACCAACTGCACCACATCACCAAGACCCTCTTGGAGTCTTTATTAACTCTCTAGCTTGGCTAGGCTCAGTACAAGCCAACATAAGAGTAGGACACTAGCCTATGTCCTAGGTGATCCTGCAACATTTTTCTACGATGCATTCTTTGTGTTGTAATCGCACTACTTTGTTGGGACCATATGCATAAATGTGGTTAAAAGAGAGGGCCCATATTCTGCAAACTGAAACTTTTTTACCATGTAGATACATTAGACAATTTCTGGTCAAGTGATGACTATTTTGTTGTTTATATCTTGTTGATGATTTTCTATATAAAAATAAAAAAATTATAAAATATTAAAAAATTAATCTTATTCAAAAAACTGAAAAAATATTTTTTTTTTTGTAAAAATTTAAATAATTTATGATTTTATTTATGAAAAAAAAGTAAAAAAGAAAATAAAAAAAAAGAAATTATTAAATTCAAAAATATTATTTAAAAAAAAAAAAAACTTAAATTCTAACTCCAATTCCAAAAAAGTGGAACCAAACGCAAAAAATGCATCTTCTTGCTCATCTTCCGGGTCAACCAAATGGCTCAAACTATATTCCGAAAATGAGAAATCAGAATATCAAATTCTTGATTTGACCATTTCCAGCATTAGATCAAATTCAACATTTATAATTCCTGCAACCAAATGGGGCCTTGAAGGAACATAATTCAATCAATATAATCCATTGAGTTGGTCGAAGACCAACACAAACAATGATGTTGAACACATAACATCATATCTTCACTTGCAAAGATAATCAGCATAAGATTTTTTAACTAGAACACTGCATGAACTTTTTGAACACGTCCACCAAGCTACACATTGAGAAACACCTATGTGGAGAAATATGGAACATTCCCTAAGCCAGTCTTGATCAATCCTGATAGTCAGCCTCATAGCCAACAAATAACAAATCACAAACTCAGCCTTTGAACCGCTAAGGACCTGAGAAAATGATAGTGCGACATTCATAGGCCATACACATTAACTCCATAGCCACAAGCGACCAGATTTTTGATGCACGACGTACTGACTTGATAATATAACTAGGCATAAGAATAACATCTAAAAACTAAATACCAAACCTCTATCAATTTCTATACATCAGACAACACATCACTTCATCAGGTTGACATCAATGCAAACAACAAGTTGACATCAATGATAGTACTTGACACATATTGCTAACAATTTTTAACTATCACACCATGTCCTTCATGGTGTTAATTTGAATTTTACTAAATCGAGGTTGATTAATTGAGAATTAAGAAATTTAGTAATTTAAGATTAAAATAAGATAAAATCATTATGATGGAATAATATTTATTTTGAAGTTATTATATATAGTATATTAATTTTGAAAATTTAAATGTCATGACATAAATATATAAAGAAATATGGGTCGAAATTAGTGATTAGAGGAATGTGATAAACTAATTATGATGTTTTTGGATGTTAGGACATGATCTTACTCATGTTCTCACCCAATTTGTGTGATTATGTCTTATATGGATGATTTATCTTGAATATTATTAGAAATAAGGTAGAGACAAATAGAAGCTACAATAATATTAAGCAAGATAGTGCCATGCTTTTCATTTTTCATTCAATAAATATTACATATATATAGGAGTCTCATATCTTATTTTGTAAGAAACTCCATAAATAACTTTCCTTAATATATCTAGATATGTTTTAACAACTCATCATATTTGTACCACTAATACAATAACCTATATAAAAAACTATAACAAATTATTTTTTACATCCTATGATACAATATTCCTAACACTCCCTATATTACATCATTTTAAAAATGACCACATCCAGTTGTTTATCATAGGTACAAGTAGGGAAATACACATCCACTCATGACAAGCAATATGTTGACCTCTCTGGCATGTGTTGGCATCTATGTCAAATTCAAGACAGTTAGGTGATCAATCTTCTTATACTATTCTATTGCATTTGTAATTTTAGCATATTCATAGAATCAGTATTATGGAACTTTATAGGATGATTCAATTTGACAACATTAAGGTCATGAGTTTTCCTATTTGCATATGATATAAATATTTTCATTTTCAAAGATAAAGCTTATATGATTTTGAAGCTCATATGAGTGGTCTTGATAATAAGGCTTCATATCCAAGATGATAATTTGGTTTCAAATGAATGTACCTATTAGATATATGTGTAACAGTAATGAAGGGTTGATGACTTTTAGTCATCAAAAGAAAGTGAAGTTTAAGCCACTTTAAACTTGACTAAGGGAATATTGAGTTTTAAAGATGATTTCACCAAGTATAGAAGATGCTTTGTTATCGAAATTTTGAAAAGATACTTTATGACATAAGTCATTTGTGATATGAAAAGGCAAAATTATTATTTTCAAAGCCTTATATGAAACACATCATTTTGATAAAGCTCAACTTTGGATGCCCTCAAGCTAGGACATGGAACAACTCAATGTGAAACATTGTGGAAGTCAAGTTAGAACCCTTGAGCTCGAGATTAAGTATAACATAGGTTACGATGGTTACCAGTAACATAGGTTTTTGTGACAATTTTGAAGTGGAATGACAGGCGACAATAGGTGTTTTCCTTTCATTATCCTCTATTATTTTTTATTAATGATGTTTGGTTACTTGTTTGTTAATGAGTTTCATTAATCATAGTTGTCTCAAAGCCGCATCTTTCTTTCTATTAAAACATTGTGTTTGGGATAGATATTTGTAAAAATAGGTATCCTTGTTACGGGTTTTTGCTTTCAATCTTTGGAACAATTACTTGTTAAATATGTGTCATATTTTTACAAACCCTACTATGGGTCTCTTGCATAGTATAATAGATTTTCGTTAAGTTTCTAGTTATTTTATGTAATTAGTAAGGGAGAAATATTTATTTAAACTCTTGCATGGGTTCCTATTTTGTAACATAACTGGGCTATTTATTTTAACCCTAGTTAGGGTCATAGGCTTGTAATAATCTTTATTTAGATTTTGTGACTTATGTGACCTAGGGTTTATTCTGTGTAACTCATATTTAAGTTTTCGTTACCCTGTTTATTGTCTTGATCATGCATTCAAGATTGGTTGCATTGTTTAGTTTCCTAAACCCTAGTACGAGTCTATTTTTCTTGTTTCTCAAAGATTCTTTGTTAACATGGTTGTGTGTTAAAGGAAATGTATTGATTCAGTTGGAAATATTAGAGTAGTTTGATATTAATTTAGTTGGATATATCAGAGAAGTTTGAAGATTTATATTATTGTGTTTAAAATAAATCAGAATGCAGTTTTAGTGTATGGTTATTATGGTAGTTTTGATTATTGTCTTAGAAAAAAGGCATTATAAATTCATGATATTGAAGGTGTTAAAGATCGTGGATCAAATCTCTTTTAATGCTCCTTTCAATATTAATTATATGGATGAATTGAAATAAAAATAATTGTGAAATGAATGATATTTGGAAATTGTTGTTTTGTACTTGCACTATGATTTTATGTGTTTTCCAAAAAAAATTTCTAACTGTAATCACCCAAAAATGGTCACCTAGACTATTAGCCCCTTTTGCTAAATCATCAATTGCCTATTCTTGATCAAATCCTAGTTCTGTCATTTATTCGATTATTTTCTATGGGCTAACCATCTTATCCTAAGTCTTTATTTAATTAAAAAGAATTTCCTCCTCTATTATTAAATAAAAAGTCCCCCACTTTTCCTCTTATCCTAAGTTGCACAAATAAAGCATTATTCTTATTTTATAAAAAGGGAAAAAACACTTTTTGTCTCATATGGGGCACAAAAGTCAACTTTTATTTTCTCATTGGAGGATACTTGTGCACATGGATTGCTCCTCTTTCAAGCTCCACCCTTGATTAAATCTTTTGCCTCTTAATCTCCATGGTCCATTCTTTCTCATTTCTTATAAAAGGAGAGCTCTCTTCTCATTTTAGGATCCATCTTTTGAATACTAACCTTATGTTGTAGGATTGCTTGGAGATTTTGGAGCTTTTTGAAGACATTCTTGCATCCATCTTTCATTTCTTGCATCATAGCTTCATATTTATGCTTTCCTAGATTAGCTTCATTTCTATGCTCTAGATTAGCTCACATAGATTAATTAGCTTGGATTGTAACACTTGCATCTTTCTTTTCATAGCTTAGCTTGCATTCTCATTTCTAACATAGTTGCATTTCATTCTCATATTGATTCTTGAGGATATTGGCATTCTTGCCCTTGTCTCCATTGAATCTCCCATTGCATGGTTTACTAGCAAGGTCATAAGCTTAATAGCTCTAGCTGAGAGCACTCTTAATATCCTTGTACTCCATGCCTAGGGAGCTCTAAGTCATTTTTCAAGGTTTCCCATTCATGGATTCCCTTGGAAGTAAAGACTTAGAGAAGTGCACATTCTAGTGTATACATTTTTGGCGCCCACCGTGGGGCATAACAGCTTCGTTTTGTCCTTCTTTCTATGCATTTTCACACTTTATTTTCATCATTTTTAGCTTATTATTTTTGGCTCTCTATTTTTTTACAGATTATCGCACGACAGTCTACCAATATCATGCGATACTTTATTCTATAGCTGTGCGATATTTTTCCAGTAAAAATATCGCGCGGCCTTGCAGGTTCTGTTGGCTAGTCATACATTTTTTTGTCACCCGAGCACAGTGAGAAGTGTTGCCCAGAAAGGAAATATCGCACTAGTATCTTGAAAAGTATCGTACAATTCTTCTGGTTACTGAACTATCACCCAGGTCTGGCAGTGACTGGTTTTGATCTTTTCTTTGTAAATTTTGGTTTGTTTTTTTTGGTTTTCTGATTTGTTGTAGCTAGACAGTGGTTTATTTGAAGATTTTACTTGCTTTTATTGTGCTAACTCTTTGTGGGGCTAACAAGTTGTGCTTGTAGGTACCTCCATTGCTTGAAAAATTTGCTAAAAACAAAAGATCGCATGTCAAAGCTCCAAAGGAAAAATGGTTACTAATTGTGTTTTGTAGGGCTGCCCAACACCTAAAAACAAACAAGTGCTTGTTTATTACTTTCCTTTTAAGTGCGGCATATACTAGTTGTTTCATTTCTTAGGCACTTAAGATCTTGTTGTAGGAATCTTTTGGTGGTAGGAGAGTATGCTCTTCACCCTTGGTGGTGAAACAAAAATCTTGACCCATCTTTGGATTTTGAAAGCAAGAGGGTAATTGAACTCTTTGTTTGGTGTGTTTGGGAGAGATTTTTGAGCTAGGAGATTATGCTCTTCACCCTTGAGGTGAACCAAAAATCCTGACACTCAAAAGTTAATCCACTCTTTTTTTAGCATTAGGATCCTTTAGCTGGCCTGCTCTTGAGCAATCAAGAGGAACGACCCAAGTGGGGACAAGCTTATTGCCAGCTATTCCGACCCACTATAAACTCAAGGCTATCAAGGACACAAAACCTTGGTAGATGTAGTACTTGTCTTCTCTTAATGTGAGTACTCTTGTGGCCGCGAGGTCTGTTACTTGCCACAAGGTAAGGCATCCCTTCGGGGAGCAAGGGGGGTATTACAAACATAAGCCCTTACTAAGAACCATAGGTAGAGGCCACCCTATTTTGCTACTTAGCATCTTGGTGCAAGGATTGATCTTAGTGGACTAACCCAGATCACCCCAAGATTACTCACCATCTGTGTTCCTTTGGTTGTGTCATTGACACCTCCATGACAAAGCCAACATCTATTGTGGGCAACCACTTTGTGTAAGGCGATGGGACATCAAGTGTGGGCTAGGTTGCTAAGTATTGAGCCTTTTTCCTTCTAGGCTAGTAAGTGCTTGAAGTGTTCTTGCTATGATCTACCTGTGCAAACGTTCTTGAACATACAAACCTCACGATAGTGCTCATAGAATTTTTTATTTTGATATCACAATTGCTTGTCTTGGCAAGGTTGCTTTTGCTCTTGCACAAGTGTTTGATGACATGTTCAATCCCCTACTATTTGTAAACCTACCTGAATATTGCTGTCACTATGTTTGAAATCAACAAATCACCCATCAGATTGTAAAATTGACAAATACACCTTCAGAAATAGAGACCTTTTACATTCACTAGTCAAGAGTCGTACGACACTGAAAACTAATTGCACACTATTTCAAAATTTATCGTGTGATATTTCGCTGCTGATTTTTCATCGCCCTACTTGCCTAGATTCTATTGCACAGGTTTCCTGGAAAGTATCGCCCAACCTGTGTCAAAAGTATCACCTGGTCAAATTCTGTTGCCCTAGTAGCTTGCAAGCTATCGCCCAGAATCCTTTTGCTGTCTCACTGCTGCCAAATTTGAAATTTAGTTTGTCGAGTGTCTTTTCCTATTCTTACTCGGACCTAGTTAGTTATCTGCATGTTTAAGTTTGTTCTAGACTAAGAAAATGAGTTAAAACTATTGGATTTGAGCTTCTCAAATGCTACTCTTGATCACTTGCCACATTACGGTTACCTCTCTAGCTACTTGCTAATCGAGCTTCTTGCTCATATCTCAGCTTGAGTCAATTGATTGATGTAAGTTCTTGAGCACTTTGACTAGCCATCTTTATTGTTCTATCTTGACAAGTGATCTTCTTTGGCTTTAGTTATCTCAATATCTTAAAAATTTTGTCTCATTCTATTAGTCAACCAACATTCCTTTTTCATGCCGATTTCAACTCGGTCTCAATTCGAGCAAGGGAGTCACCCTCCATTCAACTATACGTAGTTTCCCTCACCTACAAGATGCTCATGAGTGCCAGTTAGCAATGATAGTTCTAGTCCTAACCAATCCGAGGATTCTAAAGTCACCCCGTGGTACAAAGGAGGCTTCCTTTTTTCCGTATTCAAGACCTCCAAAAGCACAGATAGTGTCTCACTCACTCTGACTGAACAAGAAAAGTTTGGCCGTTTGCAAGAACATTTTGACCATACGGACAATCAAGTGCATTTGGACAAAATGGATGCTACTAGGTGCATGGCTATGAAGGTAATGTCTCAATAACAACTTGAGATTAGTGGTTACGAATATAGACCCCCTCCTTTTGGTACTATTGGAAACTGTGGCAACAACACACCACCAAGATCTCCTCCAAGATGGACTTTTGGTACTCCTTCTTCACCTCCTAGACCTCCTCCCTCTGAGCATGAGGAAGAAGCCAACAATGAGGTTTCTAGTGAAGAATTTATGAGATTTGAGCAAGATGAAGCCTCCCAATGTATGATGCTTAAACTTTTAGAATGAAATGGAGATCAATACTTTCAATACATGACTTCTAGGGGATACAAGCTCCCTCCTGGCTATGATGTGCGCCAGATCATTCAAGAAAGAGTACCAACTAAATTGAAAATCCTTAGAGATGAATTGCAACGAACAAATCAATGTCTTGCTCAACTTGCAATAGAAAAGGAACCTCCAAAGGTTTCATTTGTAGAATCTATTTGTGCTCTTCCTTTTGATAGGAGTCTATACATGGTCCCATTTCCTAGGAATATTGAGGTTCCCAAATATGCCAAGTATGATGGAAACGGTGACCCCCATGACCATGTGTGTCACTTTTACACTCTTAGCATGGACTTCCTTCACGAAGATACATTTCTTCTGTGATTGTTCCCTAGAAGTCTAAGAGGACAAGCTTGGAGGTCATTGTATTCTCAATATCCTTGACAGCTACCCGAAAGGGAAAAGATTGACATTTTCGTCAACACTCTTGTGCCAAAACTGTATTATGATCTAAGGAAACAACTGTTCTCCTCTTTCAATGAAATGGTTGAAAGTGCATATCGGATTGAGGATGTGGCCATAAGAAAGGGGGATATTGTTATTAATAAAGATACTAGGGGCAATGGCAAGGACAAAAGCAAACCTTGGAATAAAAACAAGTATGTTGTTAATGATGGTGTTTTGGATGTCCCAAAAGCCAAAGAGCTTGCTTTCAACCTCTCTAATGCTATATACATAGCGAAACAATAAGAGGCTTCCAACACTCACAGTGCTCCTAAGCCTTAGCATGCAGACAAGCCAAAGAAGCAATACCACCAACGGGTCTACACCAAGTTGGCTGAACCATATGATGTGATTCTTAAGACTTTAGTTGCCAACAAATATCTTACGCTTCCTAAAAATTCTCGTCCCTATGACCCACTGGTTAAACCTGATTGGTGGAGAGAAGATCATTTTTGTCATTATCACAGAAATAAGGGACATAAGACAGACAATTGTTTTAAGCTCAAAGACGCCATTCAAGATCTTATTGATGGAGGCATAGTTCTCATAGATGGCTTAGTTAAAAATTTTGACCAAAAAGCTTTCAAGACTCCTCTACCTGAGTATGAGAAAGTAGAATCCTCTCAAGCAAATAAGAAGAATCATGATGCAAAGATCAACTATACATATACTCCTGATTCACCTGTGATCAACATGGTAGAGCTTGTTGAGAGTGTTCTTATGATGAGATCTCAAGATGATAATAATGCCAATCATGGTATGCCAAAGTTGGTCTTGCAAACACTGAATGGTCCATCTTCCTGAAGTGAGACACTGAATGTTGTTACTAGGGGCAAGCCAAAATTGTCCTTAAAACTGTGCATGATCCCAAGCAAGCTTCTTCTTCCAAACAAGCGGTTCCTTCAGTTTTGTCTAGCTATGACCTTGTACACCAATTACAATGGACACCCGCTCAGATATCCATTTTCGAGTTGCTTGAGCTATCCCCTTTGCACAAAGAGATCCTTGAGAAAGCTCTTCGTACAACAAATGTTCCCAATGATATTGATCCAGATCAATTCCAAGCTATGGTCAGCCACATCGCGTCTCCCCACTACCTATCCTTTTTTGCAGAAGATGAGACATCTCTTAGTCACCCTCATAATCTGGCTTTACACATTAAAGTCCTAGTCTACCATACCCCAGTCTACCGAGTCCTGATAGACAATGGTCTGGGTTAAATATTGTTTCTTTCCATGTGGTGCAATAGTTGGGATTATCTAAGTTGGCCATAGATCCTAGATGAAAGATTACCATAAAAGCATACGATGAAGTGGAAAGATCTTCCAAAGGTCTTGTTGTGCTACCTGTCCGAGTGGGTCTTGTCATGAAAGATGTTGTTTTCCAAGTGTTGGACATCCCACTCACATATAACATTCTTCTAGGTTGACCTTGGATCCATGAAATGCAAGCTGTCCCTTCCACCTATCATCAGTGTGTCAAGTTTCCACACAATGGAGCTAAGATTGTGATTCCTGGGGACAATGCTATCGCTATCAATACTCTAACTATTGCTGAGATGTTTGTTCCTCACAACAAACCTTCTCATGATCATAATGCGTCCCTTATTGTTGCTAAGCAAAAATTAAAGATGATGAGTATTGGTATGGGGGAATATACATTGGACTCTATTGCTGCTATGCCTACTTCTCCTAAGTCCTATGGTAGACCTTCAGACAAGACAAAGCCTTCCTCTTCTGCCATGACAGTTTTTGGTACATTTGTTCAATCATCCATACCCTTAGAGGCTAAAAAAGAAGAACAAGCTGTTAGGGAGTGGATTTATAGAGAAGAAGAAGATAGTATGATAGTTACTACTCCCATTTCTCCTAAACGCTATGGTAAAGGCTATAAATTTTTGCAGCAAATGGGCTATCAAGGTCACAGACCTTTAAATAACAATGGGCACACTCTAGTTGAACCTTTGAGTCATACTGATGGCCGGCCTTCTAAAGATACCACGGGTTTAGGATATGGTGTTGACAATGACATCCCTGAATGTTCTAAAAATACTCCCGTGCTTAGTGACTCAGATACATACGTCAAGGAATCACCACTATGCACTATGGCCCAAATGGAAGACTGTCTTCCTTCTACTTCACTTCTTTGGTGAGGAGATTGTATGCCTACTAATGATACAGCTGAAGCCTCCACATCTAGAAATTTTGTGCCTAATGAGTCGTTGAGCTTTGATAGACAGCGTAGAAATATTGCACAATTGATGGAAAGAGGAGATCTCACACATAATGACATGAGTACCTCTACTTCTAGGTGTCCTAAGCCTTCTTGGTGCAAACATCCCAGTAGAAGTTCCACAACTGATTCAAATGAGTATGAATGGGACACTCTCTTAGATGGATCTTCCACAGTGGATATGGATGTTGATGTGATTCATACCTATAGTGACCAACCCAATGTAGTTGATGAGTCTCGTGTAGGGTCTGATGAGTTCAATCCACATATTACTTTAATGGACCACGCTGGTCCTTCCATGACAAATTTAGATCTTGATACTTTTGGAGCCTACCCTATAGGCTTGACTTCTCTCATCACCAGAGATGATTCCCCCCGCATCAATAACCTTGAACTTGTCATTTCTCTTTCCCTCATACACTTAGATCTCATAGATTGGTCTGCCCAAGATCAAAGACCTATATTGCCTTCCTTTCAAAATGACTATGAGATCGCCTGCTACTTCAATGCCATTGAACCTATTACTTCTTTCACCAATGAACCAGCAACAAACATGACTAAATCAGATATCAAGTACCTCAGTCATAAAATTAAAAGAAAAAAGCAATGGTCGGATGGTGAAAACCATATTGTGGTGGTATTCGAACCTCAAAATAGTAAAAATAAAGATGTATCTAAGGGTGAAAACCTTGTTGAGGCACCCAAGGATGAGGTACTTGGTAGTCTGTTGAGCTATTTTCAAGAAAGGTCTTCAGTTCTAATAGAACCTACACAACCCATCAACTTAGGGATAGAAGAATCTCCTAAAATCATACATGTGGCTCAATCCCTCTCAGTAGAAGAAAAAGAACAATTTGCTACATTCTTTCAAGAGAAAAAGATCAATTTTGCATGGACATACTCAGACATACCGGGTTTAGATACTGAGCTTATTATGCATCATCTCTCTATTGCTCTAGAGGTAAAGCCTATCAAACAAAAATTGAGAAAGATGCATCCTCATGTGGCATTACTGGTTAAGAATGAACTTGAGAATCTCCTAAAAGCCAATTTCATTAGAGCTATTGACTATGTTGATTGGATTTCTAACATTGTCCCTGTTTCCAAACACAACAAGTCCATTTGTGTATGCACTAATTTTTGAGACCTGAATAAAGCATGCCCTAAGGATGATTTTCCACTTCCAAACATCGACATGATAGTGGACATGATGACAGGCTATGAAATGTATTCCCTTATGGATGGCTTCTTTGGATATAACCAGATCAAGATCGCCCCTGAGGACCAAGAGAAGACAGCCTTCACATGTGGATGGGGTACCTTTTGCTGGAATGTCATGTTGTTCGGGCTTAAAAATGCTGGTGCAACCTATCAAAGAGCCATGACTACCATCTTTCATGATATGATGCACAAAAACATGGAGGACTATGTTGATGACACGCTTGCCAAATCACAACAAAGAAGCACTCATTTGTCTGATTTGAGTTTGATATTAGACCGCATGGAATGATTTCAACTCAGATTAAATCCTTAAAAATGTGCTTTTGGTGTCACTTCTGGGAAACTACTAGGATACATAATATCAGCAAAAGGAATAGAAGTAGACCTAGAAAAGGTGCAAGCTATCATGGAGATGCCACCTCCTCGTAACATCAAACAATTAAGGAGTTTTCAAGGCCATCTCCAATCTATCAGGCAATGCATTTCTCAGCTAGCTGACAAAGCTCAACCATTCAATCAGAATTTTCATAAAGGAGCTACTTGTGTATGGAATGAGGAGTGTCAAAAGAACCTGAACCAGCTCATGGATTACCTAGCATGACCCCCTATTCTTATGCCACCTATCCAAGGGAAACCCTTGATATTCTACATTTCTGCTACAACAAATTCCTTAGGGGCTCTCCTTGCACAACATGATGATAAGGGAAAAGAATGAGCTATCTATTATATCAATCGCACTTTGGTTGCTTATGAACTCAATTACACCAGTATTGAAAAGGCTTGTTTAGCTGTGGTGTTTGCATCTCAAAAACTTAGACATTACATGCTTGCACATACTACATAGCTAGTTGCCAAAATTGATCCTTTAAAATATCTCCTAAGTAAAGCTGCGCTTACTGGATGACTTTCCAAGTGGATGCTGATTCTTTCAGAATTTGACATTTAGTATATTGAGAGGAAAGATATTAAAGGGCAAGAAATTGTGGATCAATTGGCTGAGTTTCACATGATAATGCTTCTCTCCAGATAGATTTCCCAGATGCCTCAATCATGAATATCACAGGGTGTACATGGAAAATGTTTTTTAATGGTTCTGATACACAGAATGGCACTGATGTTGGAATCCTATTTGTTACCCCTCATGGATACACCATTCCTAAATCCTATAAAATTCTCTTTCCATGCACCAATAACATAGCTGAATATGAAGCCTTGCTGAATGGTGTTAAGCTTGCCCTTGAATGGAGGATTTCTGAGTTGCATATTTTTGGAGATTCTTAGCTTGTCATAAACCAAGTAAATGATGATTACCAAACAAAGGATGACAAGATGATTCCCTACAAGAGGATGATAGACTCACTCAGGAATTATTTCACCTCTGTTTCATTTCAACAAATTCCTAGAGCTGAGAACAAGGCTGTTGACGCCATGGCTACTTTGGCATCCATTCTGCAACTGGAAGAGCATGAATCATGCTTTGAGTTCCTGGTGGAAGAATTGTGCTATCCTACCTATAATTCCCCCGATGACCATGTCATTTACACTATGGTCGGTCACGAATCCTCCCGCTATGTCACCATCTTTTCCTATTTCCACAATCAAGTTATCCTTGAAAATCTAACACGCAATGAGAAGTGCCAACTCATCCATAATGCCTCACACTTTACCCTCATCTTTGGTGACTTGTATAGGGAGAGTCTAGACAGAACTCTCCTTAGGTGTCTAGAAATAGAGGAGTAAGAAAAGGTGCTACCCAAAGTTCATGATGGCATATGTGGGTCACACTCTAACAGTCTTGTGCTCGCTGAGAAATTGCTTAGGGCTGGCTACTATTGGCCTACTATGCAAGTTGATGCTATTCGATATGCCAAGTCCTACAAAAAATGTCAACTACATGGGAATCTCATTCATTCTCCTAGACGTGAGCTCATTCCCTCTGTTACTTACTAGCCATTTCAACAATGGGCCTTTGACTTGGTAGTCAAGATTTGTTCTAGTTCTTCGAGTGGGCATAAGTTCATCATTACAGCTACTGAATATTTCACCAAGTGGGTTGAAGCTATCCCATTGTCTGTAGCTACCGACAAACATGTTGCCCTATTTATTTTGAATCACATCATTTTTCGCTATGGTATTCCTTCCTCCATAGTCACGGATAATGGCAGCCAATTTAAGAACAAAGACCTAAAACACTTGTGCAAAAAGTTCAAAATCAAACAACATTGGTCTTCTATTTACTACCCTTGAGGGAATGGCCAAGCCGAGGCCTCAAACAAAACATTGCTGAAAATTCTCCACAAAATAGTGCACAAATCAGGTAAGGATTGGCATCTGTAGATCAATCCTATGCTATGGGCTTACATAACTTCTATCCACACTCCTACAGGTGCAACACCTTTTTCCTTGGTCTATGGTGTTGAGGCTATCTTACCATTAGAGGTTGAAATACCTTCACTAAGAGTCTCTCTACATGGTTTGATTACCGATGAAGACCAAAGGGCCATGAGAGTGCATGAGCTTACCATGTTGGAAGAATGCTGCAAGGCCACTTTTGATCACATGCGCACTTATCATAAGAGAATGTCTACTGCTTACAATAAGAAAGTTAATCCTAGAGAGTTCCAAGTGGGTGAACTAGTTCTGAGAGAAAATCCCAAAAATCAGTAGAATAGGGAGTAGAAAGGAAAGTTAGAGCCAAATTGGTTAGGGCCTTACATCATCACAACAACATTTTGGTCTAGAGCCTATCAGCTATCTACACCTGAGGGAGAAGAGCTTACTAAGCCTATTAGTGTTCTACATCTGAAAAATTTCTATGCCTAAGGTTCTTGAGCTCTTTGTACATATTTTTATTGATCTTGAAAAAATTAAAAAAAAATCATATATGATGCTAAAAAAATCCTAAAAGCATAAAAAGTATTGAAAAAATGAGTATCCTAGTGAAAACCTAGCAATAGGCACTTTGATGTCTCACCAAAAAAATCAAAAAATGCAAAAAATTCAAAAACATAGAAAAAGTGCCTTGGTGAAAACCTGGAAACAGGCGCCTTGGTAGCAAAAATACAAAAAAATTGAAAAAAGTCTTGAAAAAATCTATCAAGTGGTGAAAACCTGGAAACAGGCACTGCTTGAAACCCTTTCACCTATCTATTCATCTTGTGTGGTGTTCATTCGCTCCACTTCTCGCTTTGCTTCTCCTAGCTTGGAATTGACTCTTGTCTTAGTCGAGGGGGTACATGTTGTTTTAGCTCATCTTGGGTCTCTTTCTACGTCGGGGTTTCTCAGGCCACTTGGTTCAAACAGTGTTTCTCAACACTCCCCAAACTGTGTTTTTCAACACTACCCTAGCGTCAAGTGTTTTTCAACACTTATCAGATGTTTACCCATAGTCCAGAATGATGCAATATTTCCACTAGCAGAGGTGATACTCAAAGATTGACTCTATGACCTACACACACGCACTTAAAACACTTGACTTGCTGAGACTTGTTTGACTTTCTTTCTTTGTGTGTTGTCTATGATGATTTCTTTGCTGAGTGTTCTCCCCCTAATGGTTTTCGATGATGCATAGCTAGAAGACTGGGGGCATAAGGACATGTTTTATTTCTTTCTTTGCTTGTGGATATATTTTGTTGGTCCTAACTGTTGTTAGCTTTTATACTGGTTCCACTTGGCATTAGGACTTACAAGGTATTGTCCTTGACTATGTTCACGAGTGCGTGCTTATAGACATCTTGAATTTCTTATGTCTTGGTGTGAGCATAATCTTGCTATATTAAACTTAGGGAATCTCACTGCACTAGTCATCTTGACCTATATGTCTTTGGTACCTAGGTGGGATTCCCACATTTCATCTGATATAGATCATATTCATATACCCATAGTTATACTAGTGTGTATTAGATGATCTTACGATGCTACCAATAATGCTCGATGATGAATATTAGAGACTAATAGCTTCGCGACCTTGCAAGTAAACCACTTTTCATAGTAGCTTGCATTTTTAGGTTCATGTTAGTTAGTTTTGCATCTTGCACTTGGAGAGAGCTCTCCTTTTATCTTTCGTGGACCTGTTGGTCAATTGCACTCACCTTTTCTTCTTCTTGACCATGTCTTTCCACTCCTTGTCTTTTTCATCACATCCTATTCCTATCATCACAAGGGGTTAATCTTATCATCATATCTATATCATCAAAAACATCATTTTCAGAAACATGAGTCTATATCATAAACATGAGAACTAATATACATCTATAAGAGAGAATATATATAAGCATATAACATACATTTTGAGCAATATGGCAAGACAATATAAAAATTGAAACATCCATCACAAGTTGGACAAATACACAAGCTATATCACAAATCCAGTAATCTCATATATATAACAATGTCATGATACAATGTGGGATACAAAAATCTGGATAAAGTCCCAGGATATGTCTCTATACATCTATCTAACCTAAACCTAGGACTCGCTAGCACCATCATATGGAGATAGTGGTGGAGGAGGTGATGCTACTACCACATCTGGTACCATGTCGGATCTCCCAGCTATCGCGGAGTAGGGTAGTGCTCTCTGACCCTCTGGTATAAGCTGTATATAGAGCCCATGATAGTATGCAGCTCATGCTACCTCTCTCCAAGTCTCTGTAGTGGCAACCTGTATGGACCTCTCTCACCACTCTATCTTGGCTCATAGATCCACTACCTACTGGTCTCTGATAGCTATGGTGATCCGCAGCTACTACATCTCCACCTCTAGAGCCTAGATCCTCGCTCTCGGATCCCCTCCCCCTACAGGCTGATCTTGCCCTATGTCCACCCTGCGACGAACATCTCTTACTGCATCATCCACCTCAAGGCTCACTGACATATGTCTCCATGCCTGACACCAGCCACCTAACCTAGAACCCTCTCCTCTCTCTCCACCCCTCCCTCCCCCATCATCCCTATTATCTCCATCTCCACCCTGTGCCTGTGGGTCTGCATCTGGCATAGTAAACCTAGGGAAAGGCCATCTCCATCACTTTGCCCTATAGATTGCATCTACACCTGCATCTAATTTCTGTACAAGGTAGTCCCATGGCTGCCTCCGTATCCCAGCTATCTCTTGTACTACCTGCTGGTAGTCCAACATCGGCAAGCATCCATGCCCCTCCTCATCTCGAGACCTAGCATAGGTGGTGGTCTCTATAGATACCCTCTGTTGTCGACTGAACTGTCTCCATACATGAGTGATGAAAAATCTCTCCACCACCTCAACATGGTAGCCTACCAGTGGTTGGCTTTATAACATATATCCCAGCTCACGATCTCTACCACTCCACTACTCGCAAGCCCTATATAGCCTCCACTCAAAAGTGGTTAGCTCATCAAAGAGTCTTTTGTAAAATGTCAAGTCCTCACTATGAGCATATGATATGAATCCCATATATCTAAAAATGTAGGGGCACCTCCGCTCCCTTAGCTATACATGTGGGCGCACTATGGCAATGTGCTCCCATGCCCATATCTGAGCCAAAATGGCTCCACATGCCCATGTCCTGCCATCTCTGTACACAATCTCATGGAGCTCATGATACATATTGGCCAATATGGCCGAGCCCCATGCTAACCATTATGGATGTGAAACCAGATCCACCACTAACTTGCCCCATCCTAGTGGAAACCCCTTCTAACTCCTATCAGTGATAAGGGCTTGTGCAACAATAGAACAAACAATGCAAGGCACTGGGAAGTCCCTACCATACTCCTCCATCAGCCGCTCCCAGTTGAGGTGTCTATCGATAATGGTAACATCTTGGAATAGGTCTTGGATCACCTACCATCCCTCAGTCAAATCCTGATCATAATATACCTGTGCCAACAGAAAATCATGTCAGTTTCTTATCATATGGAACCTTTACATCTCTAAATATTTAGAAACATGATTATACTCACCAGATCTCCATGACTCGGCACTCGTAGGAACCGATAGACATCCTCTAAGGTGATGGTCACCTCTCTAGTAGGAAGATGGAAGGTGTTTTGCTCACTATGCCACCTCTCAGCTAGAGCAGTCAACAACCCATGATTTTCCTGAATATGGGGCATATCAAGGAGGAACCCAAAACCCATGCTAGCCAAATCATCCTTCCCAAGATTGTCCAAATCCCTCACGCACCGTAGCCCAGTCACTAATGATGCTCTAATCAGCAAAGCCGGGAAAGTCTCCAGCAAGCCATAAACCAATCTTGATGTTAGAACATATCATGATGGATGATCAAAATCAGTACAAAGAAACTTAAGCGCAAAAAATGTCTAGACCCAGGTCCTATTGCTCAAAATTTAAACATGTGATATTTCTTATTAACTAGTGTGACACTATTTTTTTGGAAAGTATCATGTGATACTTTCTTCAACAGTAGTGCGATAATCTTTTCTTGTGCGATATTTCACTAAGGATCGCATGATGTTTCGTCCAGTCTCGTGCGACACTAGATTGAATGGTCGGGCTATACTTTTTGGTTCCGCGAACTATCGCACGACAAAGATTCTCAAAGTGTGCGATACTTTTTAAGTATCGTGTGAACTTTCACACCAAGAAAATTTGAAATTTTTCAAAAACATTAAAAAAATGTTTAAAAAACATTAAATTCTCATTAATGACTCAAAAAAGAAAAGTTTTTCTGAAAACTTACCGCAACACCATACTGAGGAGGCTGGTTGTGCAACCAACCACACTCGAATCGATGACGGTGAACTGGAACTACTGCTTATTGGGCCATTTTCTCTCTTTAAGCCCTTAAGATTCTCAAAATCACAAAAGACAAATGAATTTGAAAATGACTTTTTTTACCCCTTATATAGCATTTTGACTTTTTGACCAATTTTCAAAACATCTTGGAATTTCACAAAAATTGCACCTCTAGCTAATTTCGATGTCCTGGATCCATTTTTGGGATCAAAATCAAAATCTGAGCTCATCTTGATAGTCAAAATCACATTTTAAAATTTTCCCTTCTTTAACGTAGTTGGCTGACCATTTAAGCCCTGATCCTTCGATCTTTGTTGGGGCATCTTTATTTCTTCATCTCCATCTCTCTCACCCTTCTAGTCTTTCATTCATCTCTCTTTGAGGTCTTGATTGGGGCATACCTACACTACTTGATGGTTATCCTATCATTCTTCATCTCTTCGATTATGATTTCTAGTGATTTGATCATGTTGCTCTTGCTTCTGCCTTCCCTCTACCTAATTTCGATTTTGATCCCGAGGGGGCAGACACATCATATCCTATTGGCTATTCTCTAGAGCATATGCTTAACCATTCCATTTTCTCTGATTGATCTATCTTTGCGCTTGACATGTTAGTTCTCATCTCGAGTCCTGATACTGTCCATCTCTTTCCTAAGTGTTCAGTACTCTCGCTACTAGGCTGACCATGCAGGATTTGCTATCTCTCTGCACTTCATTCTTTGGAGTCAGATCTCTATCTATTTGCCTTCTTGGCTGATCTATTCTTTGACGTAATGTGTTCTCAGATCAATCACACATTAGTCAAAGAGGGGCAAATGTAATCACCCAAAAATGGTCACCTAGACTATTAGCCCCTTTTGCTAAATCATCAATTGCCTATTCTTGATCAAATCCTAGTTCTGTCATTTATTCAATTATTTTCTATGGGCTAACCATCTTATCCTAAGTCTTTATTTAATTAAAAATAATTTCCTCCTCTTTTATTAAATAAAAAGCCCCCCACTTTTTCTCTTATCTTAAGTTGCACAAATAAAGCATTATTCTTATTTTATAAAAAGGGAAAAAAAACTTTTTGTCTCATATGGGGCACAAAAGTCAACTCTTATTTTCTCATTGGAGGATACTTGTGCACATGTATTGCTCATCTTTCAAGGTCCACCCTTGATTAAATCTTTTGCCTCTTAATCTCCATGGTCCATTCTTTCTCATTTCTTATAAAAGGAGAGCTCTCTTCTCATTTTAGGATCGATCTTTTGAATACTAACCTTATGCTACAGGATTGCTTGGAGATTTTGGAGATTTTTGAAGACATTCTTGCATCCATCTTTCATTTCTTGCATCATAGCTTCATATTTATGCTTTCCTGGATTAGTTTCATTTCTATGCTCTAGATTAGCTCACATAGATTAATTAGCTTGGATTGTAACACTTGCATCTTTCTTTTCATAGCTTAGCTTGCATTCTCATTTCTAGCATAGTTGCATTTCATTCTCATATTGATTCTTGAGGATATTGGCATTCTTGCCCTTGTCTCCATTGAATCTCCCATTGCATGGTTTACTAGCAAAGTCATAGGCTTAATAGCTCTAGCTGAGAGCACTCTTAATATCCTTGCACTCCATGCCTAGGGAGCTCTAAGTCATTTTTCAAGGTTTCCCATTCATGGATTCCCTTGGAAGTAAAAACTTAGAGAAGTGCACATTCTAGTATGTATCACCTGGGGTAGAATAACTTTATTTTGTCCTTCTTTCTATGCATTTCCGCACTTTATTTTCATCATTTTTAGCTTGCTATTTTCAGCTCTCTATTTTTTTACAGATTATCGCGCGACAGTATGCCAATATCATGTGATACTTTATTCTATTGCTGTGTGATATTTTTCTAGTAAAAATATCTCGTGGCCTTGTAGGTTCTGTCAGCCAGTCATACATTTTTTTGTCGCCCGAGCACAATGAGAATTGTCACCCAGAAAGGAAATATCACACCAATATCCTGAAAAGTATCGTACAATTCTTTTCATGACTGAACTATCACCCAGGTCTGGTAGTGACTGGTTTTGATCTTTTCTTTGTAAAGTTTGGCTTGATTGTTTTGGTTTTTTGATTTGCTGTAGCTAGGTAGTGGTTTATTTGAAGATTTTACTTGCTTTTATTGTGCTAACTCTTTGTGGGGCTAACAAGTTGTGCTTGTAGGTACCTCCATTGCTTGAAAAATTTGCTAAAAAAAAAAGATCGCATGTCAAAGCTCCAAAGGAAAAAGGGTTACTAATTGTGTTTTGCAGGGCTACCCAACGCCTAAAAACAAACAAGTGCTTGTTTATTACTTTCTTTTTAAGTGCGACATATACTAGTTGTTTCATTTCTTAGGCACTTAAGATCTTGTTGTAGGAATCTTTTGGTGGTAGGAGAGTATGCTCTTCACCCTTGTGGTGAAACAAAAATCTTGACCCATCTTTGGATTTTGAAAGAAAGAGGGTAATTGAACTCTTTGTTTGGTGTGTTTGGGAGAGATTTTTGAGCTAGGAGATTATGCTCTTCACCCTTGAGGTGAACCAAAAATCCTGACACTCAAAAGTTAATCCACTCTTTTTTTAGCATTAGGATCCTTTAGCGGGCCTCCTCTTGAGCAATCAAGAGGAATGACCCAAGTGGGGACAAGCTTATTGCCAGCTATTCTGACCCACTATAAACTCAAGGCTATCAAGGACAAAAAACCTTGGTAGACATAGTACTTGTCTTCGCTTAATGTGAGTACTTGTGGGATTGTGACCATGAGGAAAATGTTGAGCAAGAATGCTTAAGGTACTCTTGTGGCCGCAAGGTCCGTTACTTGCCGCAAGGTAAGGAGTCCCTTCAGGGAGCAAGGGGGGTATTATGAATGGAAGCCCTTACTAAGAACCATAGGTAGAGGCCACCCTATTTTTCCACTTAGCATCTTGGTGCAAGGATTGATCCTAGTGGACTAACCCAGATCACCCCAAGATTACTCACCATCTGTGTTCATTTGGTTGTGTCATTGACACCTCTACGTCAAAGCCAACATCTATTGTGGGAAACCACTTCATGTGAGGTGATGGGACATCAAGTGTGGGCCAAGTTGCCAAGTATTGAGCTTTTGTCCTTCTAGGCTAGTAAGTGCTTGAAGTGTTCTCGCTGTGATCTACCCGTGTAAACGTTCTCGAACATACAAACCTCGCGGTAGTGCTCATAGAATTTTTCATTTTGATATCACAATTGCTTGTCTTGGAAAGGTTGCTTTTGCTCTTGCACAAGTGTTTGATGACATGTTCAATCCCCTACTGTTTGCAAACTTGCCTGAATATTGGTTTCACTATGTTTGAAATCAGAAAATTACCCATCAGATTGCAAAATTGACAAAAAAACCTTCAGAAATAGAGACTTTTTACACTCACTGGTCAAGAGTCGTACGACACTGAAAACTAATCGCACATTGTTTCAAAATTTATCACGCGATATTTCGCTATTGATTTTTCATCGCCCTGCTTGCCCAGATTCTATCACACAGGCTACCTAGAAAGTAACGCCCAACCTGTGTCAAAAGTATCACCTAGTCAAATTCTGTCACCCCAGTACCTTGCAAACTATTGCCTAGAATCCTTTTGCTGTCTCACTACTGCCAAATTTGAAATTTAGTTTTGTATGTATCATATGCTGCCGAATTTGAAATTTAGACACATCATATCCTATTGGCTATTCTCCAGAGCATATGCTTGACCATTCCATTTGCTCTGATCAATCTATCTTTACACTTGACATGTTAGTTCTCATCTCGAGTCCTGATACTGTCCATTTGTTTCCTAAGTGTTTAGTACTGTCGCTACTAGGCTGACCATGCAGGATTTGCTATCTCTCTACACTTCATTCTTTGGAGTCAGATCTCTATCTATTTGCCTTCTTGGCTGATCTATTCTTTGACATAATGTGTTCTCAGATTGATTACACATTAGTCAAAGAGGGGCAAATGTAATCACCCAAAAATGGTCACCTAGACTATTAGCCCCTTTTGCTAAATCATCAATTGCCTATTCTTGATCAAATCCTAGTTTTGTCATTTATTCGATTATTTTCTATGGGCTAACCATCTTATCCTAAGTTTTTATTTAATTAAAAATAATTTCCTCCTCTTTTATTAAATAAAAAGCCCCCCACTTTTCCTCTTATTCTAAGTTGCAAAAATAAAACATTATTCTTATTTTATAAAAAGGGAAAAAACACTTTTTGTCTCATATGGGGCACAAAAGTCAACTCTTATTTTCTCATTGGAGAATACTTGTGCACATGGATTGCTGCTCTTTCAAGGTCCACCCTTGATTAAATTTTTTTCTTCTTAATCTCCATGGTCCATTCTTTCTCATTTCTTATAAAATGAGAGCTCTCTTCTCATTTTAGGATCCATCTTTTGAATACTAACCTTATGTTGCAGGATTGCTTGGAGATTTTGGAGATTTTTGAAGACATTCTTGCATCCATCTTTCATTTTTGCATCATAGCTTCATATTTATGCTTTCCTAGATTAGCTTCATTTCTATGCTCTAGATTAGCTCACATAGATTAATTAGCTTGGATTGTAACACTTGCATCTTTCTTTTCATAGCTTAGCTTGCATTCTCATTTCTAGTATAGTTTCATTTCATTCTCATATTGATTCTTGAGGATATTGGCATTCTTTCCCTTATCTCCATTGAATCTCCCATTGCATGGTTTACTAGCAAGGTCATAGGTTTAATAGCTCTAGCTAAGAGCATTCTTAATATCCTTGCACTCCATGCCTAGGGAGCTCTAAGTCATTTTTCAAGGTTTCCCATTCATGGATTCCCTTGGAAGTAAAGACTTAGAGAAGTGCATATTCTAGTGTGTACACTAACGTCACATATATATGTGACAAAGTGCATTGGACATGTCTCTTAATCCACAACCATCGTGCCCTTCCATGTCATCGATGGTGATCAAGTAGTCTAGTGTTATGTATACTACATGATTAAGTTAACATGATAGTATTAAGTAGACATAGTATTATGTATACTATCGCAGGGATGAAGTTTAACCATCGGCAATCATTTTGACCATCGGTAATCACTGATGTATATATTTAACGATCTTATTATAATAATTGCTGATAGTCCTATAATATTGTGTTATGGCCTGATAATATGTTATTGGGTATGACCCGATGACTATTATTGGGTTTCATAACATATTATATAATGATTCCTACCAAAGTTTATTTTAATTTTAATTTATATTATATTATAGTATACATATATATAATTTAATATAAACTTATACATTTATATATATCCATCTAATTTATAAATGATTTAACATGTCATAAATTAATTTATAATTTGATCAATTAATCTAATCGAAGCTATAATCATTTACTGTGATATCAAAGATATGGTCTAACTAGGAATATCAAGTCACATGATGTTCATCATAACTCATAGATTCATAAGAATATCATCTCATGATATTGAGAGCATTGGCCATTGAATATCAAGTCGCATGATATTCACCAAGTACTCAAAAATTTATAAAGATATCATCTCATGATATCAGAAGCTTTGGCCACAAAATATCAAGTCACATGATACTCACCAAGTACTAAAAAATGTCCATAGGTAGTGTGCATATGTATCCTCAATAATACTTACCATAGGGACATTCATCATCTATCATGATCTGTTTCAACCATCATAAGATGTCTATCACAATAGAAGGCCATGGTTTGTTTAAGGAACTTAATCCACCATGCAAGATATCATCTATCATGATCTATTTCAGCCATCATAAGATGTCTATCACAATGGAAGGTCAAGTTATTGTAAGATCGTCACCTTCCAATAATTTTTTTACAAATACAAGTGATAATCATTTGGAAGTTGTCACTTCTTCATGATTTACGTAGGGCCCATATAGTTATGAAATAACATTAGTACAATAATCAATATTTACAATCAAGTTTACCTTAGAAGCATTGCATCTTTATTAGTGAAATCCCTCTCAATCACAAGATATCTTGATTTTCTTTAGAATACAAGTTTCTCTGAATACAAGTTTGTACTACTGACTTTTGCGAGGGAAGCTTGATCTTTTAGTTTTTCAGGACATTTTATTGCAGTGTGACCATATTTGTCGCATCTATAACATTGTACTATAGAGAGGTCTCTTAGTTTCTTGAATGACTATTTACCATTTGAGTTCTTTTGCTTATTCCTTTTCAAATTAGTAGTGAGAATTTGAATATCTTCATTTGCAGATTCCACACCGATTCCTCTAGATATTAGATTACACTCTTCTTGAATGTAGTTAGCTTTTAGTCGATTGAATTTGGGGAGTTTTGAGCGAGCACTTATTCCTTGTCTAAAGTTTTCCCATGACATAGGGAGTCCATTTAAAGTTACCATAGGTAACTCTTTATTATCATATATGTGACCAATTGTTGAGAGTTGGTTTCTTAATTTTGTTATCCTCATAAAGTATGAGGTGACACTAATACATTTGGGGGCATTTTGCGACGGCTATGTGTCGCAATAGCAACACCCATAGACGTCGCTATTTTTTAGTCGCAAATTGCGACGTCTATGGGTAGCCGTCGCAATTGCGACACATATCCCGTCGCAATGTGACTAAGATTTGTTAGCGGCATGGCCGTCGCCCCCCCGTCACATGGCTTCGGAGGGCCGTCGCAATCGCGACGGACCTCCCAAGCAATTGCGACGGGCGCCTGCATCGCATTGCGACGGGTTGCTGTCGCAATTGCGACGCCCGTGGGTGGATTAAAAAAAAAAAATTAATTTAATACATTGCTAATGAACCACATTAATGCTTTTTTCTTTCAACAAATGAGGACAGCCACTGTAAAGACAACATGATAATGTACACTCACTGTAAGGACAGTCACAAATGAGGACATCTCACAGTGACTGTCCCTAGTGTAATTGCCACTTGAATGTATTGCTATTCAACCACATTAATGCTTTTCTTCTTCAACAAATGAGGATAGTCACTGTAAAGACAACATGATAATGTACACTCACTGTGAGTGTACATTATCATGTTGTCTTTACAGTGACTATCCTCATTTGTTGAAGAAGAAAAGCATTAATGTGGCTGAATAGCAATACATTCAAGTGGCAATTACACTAGGGACAGTCACTGTGAGATGTCCTCATTTGTGACTGTCCTTACAGTGAGTGTACATTATCATGTTGTCTTTACAGTGAGTGTACATTATCATGTTGTCTTTACAGTGTCAATATATGCATTATTACTTAAACTGAAGAGTACTCTAAATAATATGTCATTGTGGAGTTCTGATTGCTTCCAATTTGATATACGCTTGTTCTACCTATGTATCCAGCATCATGTAAGAAAAGTTGATGCTTTTAAATAGATTCATTTAGCCATGAAATGCCTGTGCATGTTACATACAAGATTCCAAGGCCCAAAACTGATTACTCATTATAATTCATGTACAGAATGATAATCAACCACAACGAGGCATGCGTAGGTGCTGCTTAGATTTTGAGGCATCAGAAGCTCGTAGAAGAAACTTGACCAATGGCTCATGGAATGCAACAAACTTATTGCCTAAAACAGGAGCATTGGTAACCACAGATGATGGTTTTGAAAAGAACACTTCACCATCAATGTCACGTGAGGGAACTACAATTTTTGATGGCAAGTAACTTGTAGTATATAAGAGAGATGCAGGTACAGATGCTGGGAATACATTGCTAATGAACCACATTAATGCTTTTTTCCTTCAACAAATGAGGACAGTCACTTTAAAGACAACATGATAATGTACACTCACTGTAAGGATAGTCACAAATGAGGACATCTCACAGTGACTGTCCCTTGTGTAATTGCCACTTGAATGTATTGCTATTCAGCCACATTAATGCTTTTCTTCTTCAACAAATGAGGATAGTCACTCTAAAGACAACATGATAATGTACACGGGCTGTAAGTGTACATTATCATGTTGTCTTTACAGTGACTGTCCTCCTTCAAGTGGCAATTACACAAGGGACAGTCACTGTAAAGGCAACATGATAATGTAGAGAAACGTTGTCATTTGTATTTTCAACAGTGCCGAGAGAGATTCCCTCCGTGAAATCACAGCTACAATTTCTGAGTACGTTGGGTTTATTTTTCTTTTGTCATTATTATGTAATCTGGTATTTAGCTGTTACAGAGCTAAAATACCCAGAAATGAGGACATATCTGTGTTGAATTTATTGTTAGCGGCTTTGGTTATTTAGAAGTTTAATTTTATTTGTTCATCTTTCAAGCACAAACGTTTTGTGGACCGTAACATCTTCATTGTTTCGGGTATGCAATGAAACAGCCGTAACTTGTAACTACCTTCAGGGTACTTGTGTACATTATCATGTTGTCTTTACAGTGACTGTCCTCATTCAAGTGGCAATTACACAAGGGACAGTCACTGTGAGATGTCCTCATTTGTGACAAGGACAGTCACACATGAGGACATCTCACAGTGACTGTCCCTTGTGTAATTGCCACTTGAATGTATTGCTATTCAACCACATTTATGGGCCCGTTTGGACCACAGCACACAGTAGCATCTACAGAGAAGAATATCCCAGGTGTAACAAGTTGTAAGAATATACCAACAGTTCTAAGAAGTTCCCTAGCACATAGTAGCATCTACAGAGAAGAATATACAACATGAGGGCAGCCACTATAAAGACAACATGATAATGTACACTCATTGTATGTGTACATTATCATGTTGTCTTTACAGTGACTGTCCTCATTCAAGTGGCAATTACAGAAGGGACAGTCATTGTGAGATGTCCTCATTTGTGACAAGGATAGTCACACATGAGGACATCTCACAGTGATCGATTGTCCCTTGTGTAATTGCCACTTGAATGTATTGCTATTGAACCACATTAATGCTTTTCTTCTTCAACAAATGAGGACAGTCACTCTAAAGACAACATGATAATGTACACACATTGTAAGGACAGTCACAAATGAGGACATCTCATAGTGACTGTCCCTTGTGTAATTGCCACTTGAATTACATAAGGGACAGTCATTGTGAGATGTCCTCATTTGTGACAAGGATAGTCACACATGAGGACATCTCACAGTGATCGATTGTCCCTTGTGTAATTGCCACTTGAATGTATTGCTATTGAACCACATTAATGCTTTTCTTCTTCAACAAATGAGGACAGTCACTCTAAAGACAACATGATAATGTACACTCACTGTAAGGACAGTCACAAATGAGGACATCTCACAGTGACTGTCCCTTGTGTGATTGCCACTTGAATGTATTGCTATTAAGCCACATTAATGCTTTTCTTCTTCAACAAATGAGGATAGTCACTCTAAAGACAACATGATAATGTACATGGGCTGTAAGTGTACATTATCATGTTGTCTTTACAGTGACTGTCCTCCTTCAAGTGGCAATTACACAAGGGACAGTCACTGTAAAGGCAACATGATAATGTAGAGAAACATTGTCATTTGTATTTTCAACAGTGCCGAGAGAGATTCCCTCCGCGAAATCACAGCTACAATTTTTGAGTACGTTGGGTTTATTTTTCTTTTGTCATTATTATGTAATCTGGTATTCAGCTGTTACAGAGCTAAAATACCTAGAAATGAGGACATATCTGTGTTGAATTTATTGTTAGCGGCTTTGGTTATTTAGAAGTTTAATTTTATTTGTTCATCTTTCAAGCACAAACATTTTGTGGACCGTAACATCTTCATTATTTCGGGTATGCAATGAAACAGCCGTAACTTGCAACTACCTTCATGGTACTTGTGTACATTATCATGTTGTCTTTACAGTGACTGTCCTCATTCAAGTGGCAATTACACAAGGGACAGTCACTGTGAGATGTCCTCATTTGTGACAAGGACAGTCACACATGAGGACATCTCACAGTGACTGTCCCTTGTGTAATTGCCACTTGAATGTATTGCTATTCAACCACATTTATGGGCCCGTTTTGACCCCAGCACACAGTAGCATCTACAGAGAAGAATATCCCAGGTGTAACAAGTTGTAAGAATATACCAACAGTTCTAAGAAGTTCCCTAGCACATAGTAGCATCTACAGAGAAGAATATACAACATGAGGGCAGCCACTATAAAGACAACATGATAATGTACACTCATTGTATGTGTACATTATCATGTTGTCTTTACAGTGACTGTCCTCATTCAAGTGGAAATTACACAAGGGACAGTCACTGTGAGATGTCCTCATTTGTGACAAGGACAGTCACACATGAGGACATCTCACAGTGACTGTCCCTTGTGTAATTGCCACTTGAATGTATTGCTATTCAACCACATTTATGGGCCCGTTTGGACCGCGGCACATAGTAGCATCTACAAAGAAGAATATCCCAGGTGTAACAAGTTGTAAGAATATACCAACAGTTCTAAGAAGTTCCCTAGCACATAGTAGCATCTACAGAGAAGAATATGGGTCAACGAGGTTGACTTCAAAGCCATGCAATCTAATGGTAATAGTAATATCATAATTTGACATACTATCAGAAATACTTCCTAAATAGACTATTCAATCTTATAAGAGATGGATTCATGAGAACTATTATTTATGAAATATGAGTCAATGACTTTAATTAAAAAAATTACACAATCTAATTCTTGTAAAAATATCAAAATTTGACACATTGAAAATACCTTCCAAAAGTATCATTAATTGATTAATATGAATCACTACTCATGAAATATAATTTTATAAACCTAATCTAAAAACTACACAATAAAAATCTTAATAGCAATATTGTAAGAAACTATTCCCAAAAGCAAGCCTAACAAAATTTGATGAAAATAATTTTTGTTTCACTCAACTTTGACATTCACAACTTCCTCTTTTATTATAATAAGAAAAAAAATGTCTTTTTAGATATACCTCATGAACCATACTCGAATAATCTATCATTTTTCTTCTCAAAAACATATTTGCAGAGCCTGCTTCTTTTACTTGTTTGTACTTTTATCTCTCTGATGGAAAGGGTTCCTTCAGGACACATTTTTCCAAGTTCACTGCTTGAGATATTTGAGGAGGGTTCCGCTGCTTGAGTATCCATCCAACCCATATTCGAGTAGTTCTACAATTGCACAGTCTAAATTAATAATACTAACAATTGAATGACGAATGATGATACATAGAATTGATATAAACTAATCCTAAAAACACTAAAACATTATTAATATATTTATATTTCATAAATAAAATTGATATAAAAGATTTGGAAAGATACATTAAAAAATAGAAAAACAGTAATTTATAATAGAAGGAAACTTAAATTGCTATTTAAAAAAAAAACAAGAGTCTTAAATCTTATCATTTTGTTTCATTATCATCCATAAGTACACACCTCTAGCATAATAATTATATTTTACCACCCATAAAATGAAAAAAAGATTTTCACAAGAGAAATTGAAGCTAGATTATAAAAATGAACCATCTTATTGGAAACTGGAACTGTTATCATACCCAAAAGGACTATAAAATTTCACCTTATCATACCAAGATTGTTGCTTTGCCTGGCGGAGGGAAATTTGATCAGTAAAATTGACACAGAGTATGTTGTCTCCATTGTCATGCTGGATAACAAAACACCAACTTTAATGGGCATGTACTGTCCCTTGTGTAATTGCCACTTGAATGCATTGCTATTTGATGCAGGGGCATCCCTAATGCAAGCCAAAGACACCATGATTGAAGGAAGTTGCCATGAAGCCAAGGAGTCAAATCCTATCAATTGGAACATAAGATTTTCACCTTGGAGCTTTGAAGGATTGACTGGTGAAAGGTCCTTTTGATTGACAAATCAGAGTCTTTTTGAATGACAAATCAGAGTCTTTTTGAATGACAATAAATTAGAATAGGAGTTTTAGATGTTTTCTTGGTTTGTAATAAATATTAAGGATTGATTTTATCTCCTTATAAACATCCACTTGTTGGACACAAGACCCCTTGGTGACTTATAAACCTTGGGCATCTTTTGAGTCCTTGGATGAAATGAGCATAGTAAGTGTTTATTAGGTGTCTTTTAGATGTTGTTAAGAAGTTTGAAGGTCCAAAATAACTTTAATAAGGTTCCTAAAGTTTCACAACACATTTTTAACCTTCTCGGCAAAGTTGTTTGCAAAGTTGTAATGCAACTTTAAAAGTTGCTTAGCAAAGTTGACATTTGTTGGATAAACTATTCTAACCACCTAGATGGTTGAACCAACATTTGGAGAGCCTATTTTAGGCTTCAAATGGTCGAAGACAGACAGAGAACCAGTATTGTAATCATTTTGCTTTCATAAAAAATAAAAATAACCCTGTTTTAGTGCATTTCTGGTGAAAAACGAACTCTGTACGGCTGTACGGATGGTGGTTGGATGATAAAATTTGCCTGGAAGTTGTAATAGTGACATCTGATGCCTTGGAAGTTGGTTTGATTGATTCTCTTTGTTTTATATCTAAGTTATTTCAAATTTTCTGTGCATTGTTTACAAACCCTCATTTTCAGGGTTTGACTGATGTAAAGACCTTAACTCACGTTTCAACCATTGGAATTCCTTCTTCCTTGGTGGAATGAGAGTTAAGGATGTATATTTGTATATTCTAAAAGCCCTGACTACTCTGCATCACTATTGAACCACATTAATGCTTTTTTCCTTCAACAAATGAGGACAGTCACTGTAAAGACAACATGATAATGTACACTCACTGTAAGGATAGTCACAAATGAGGAAATCTCAGAGTGATTATCCCTTGTGTAATTGCCGCTTGAATACATTGCTATTGAACCACATTAATGCTTTTTTCCTTCAAGTGGCAATTACACAAGGGACAGTCACTGTGAGATGTCCTCATTTGTGACAAGGACAGTCACACATGAGGACATCTCACAGTGACTGTCCCTTGTGTAATTGCCACTTGAATGTATTGCTATTCAACCACATTTATGGGCCTGTTTGGACCACGGCACACAATAGCATCTACAGAGAAGAATATCCCAGGTGTAACAAGTTGTAAGAATATACCAACAGTTCTAAGAAGTTCCCTAGCACATAGTAGCATCTACAGAGAAGAATATACAACATGAGGCCAGCCACTATAAAGACAACATGATAATGTACACTCATTGTATGTGTACATTATCATGTTGTCTTTACAGTGACTGTCCTCATTCAAGTGGCAATTACAGAAGGGACAGCCATTGTGAGATGTCCTCATTTGTGACAAGGATAGTCACACATGAGGACATCTCACAGTGATCGATTGTCCCTTGTGTAATTTCCACTTGAATGTATTGCTATTGAACCACATTAATGCTTTTCTTCTTCAACAAATGAGGACAGTCACTCTAAAGACAACATGATAATGTACACACATTGTAAGGACAGTCACAAATGAGGACATCTCACAGTGACTGTCCCTTGTGTAATTGCCACTTGAATTACATAAGGGACAGTCATTGTGAGATGTCCTCATTTGTGACAAGGATAGTCACACATGAGGACATCTCACAGTGATCGATTGTCCCTTGTGTAATTGCCACTTGAATGTATTGCTATTGAACCACATTAATGCTTTTCTTCTTCAACAAATGAGGACAGTCACTCTAAAGACAACATGATAATGTACACTCACTGTAAGGATAGTCACAAATGAGGACATCTCACAGTGACTGTCCCTTGTGTGATTGCCACTTGAATGTATTGCTATTCAGCCACATTAATGCTTTTCTTCTTCAACAAATGAGGATAGTCACTCTAAAGACACAATGATAATGTACACGGGCTGTAAGTGTACATTATCATGTTGTCTTTATAGTGACTGTCCTCCTTCAAGTGGCAATTACACAAGGGATTTGTGTTTTCATTTGTGTTTTCAACAGCGCCGTAACCCTCCGCGAAATCACATCGGGATATAAGGGCAAAACAAACAAGAACGTTGTCATTTGTATTTTCAACAGTGCCGAGAGAGATAAACAAACTTAAAACTCAGACTTAAGAAAGATGAAGGCAATGCTTCAAAAGGCCGATGCCCTAAATACGGGAAAACACAATACCACCATTAAACGATGCCCTAGTCACCGTATCAATGCTGCCAGCTCCGTACCAGTATGCTAACTGCTCACTTTCATCCTGTGATAAAGGTAACTTCATTAATCATACTTGAAATGGCAGCATACGAACTAAAGCTGATGAACATTTATAAACTAAAAGTTTAAAACTACAGATTACAAATGTAGTAGTTTCATACGAAAAGAACTTGATGTCTGAAATTTACCATTAGAAGTATCCAAAGGAATACCACAGTACTGTTGAACTTGGAGAATCGGAGATGATCTACACAGCAAGGTTCAACAACTGTAAGGACTATTACACCATCTTTAGCATTTGAATACATTTTCTCCTTGGCTTCTGGTGGATCCTCAAAGACCCCCAATGACATTTTCCCTACAATTATCAATTGTTTGTCAGTATGAGATATTAATAAATAAACATTAATCACAATATTAGGCAAACAATGTTCTTGATGTCTGAATCTAAATCACAGAAAGCTCTAATAAAGCAGTTCTCAGTTTCACATTAAACTAAGTTTTAATTTCAAATGGTTATAATAATTTTTGCAAGTTATAAGTAGCTGGTTACAGTATATGACATAAAAAGAAAAAAAATCATTTCTATTCTTTTCTTCTTTTTCTCTTTCAACGAAGCTTTTGCACCACACAAATGCATACCAAGAATTTCTCAGGAGGTTTCAAGACCATTGCATACCAAACTTCTTCTCTGTAGATGCTACTGTGTGTCGTGGTCCAAACGGGTCCAAATAGACCTAGTGACTCTAGTAGGTCTCCAAAACCTGTTCTGCAGCAATAACTCTTCAATTTGACAAAGGACCTTATGAACTTATATGTTTTTTGAGTACCCTTTTTGATGTTCTAACAATCCTCCAACTCCCAGACCTTGACTCCACTCCAGCATATCAATGTCCTTATTGAGTCCGCAGACCTAATGCATGCCTTTGGGTGTGGGTTCCAAAACAAGGCATTGAAAATGGGTGCATGAAACCAAGATCAGAGTTTGAAGATGTCCACCATGCTCTAAAGATCTAGATTCAACAAGGTTTGAGGTCCTTTACTTGCCGCTACCCTCTGATCTTGCATAATCCATCAACTCCTAGTCAAGAACATTGAGATTCTTGACCTAGGGCTTGCTCTTGAAATTCTCTGGCTTAGTATCCTGTTCCAAAGCTTTTAAAATATGAAAATAAACCCCCTTAACTTGCATTTTAAAAAGAACAGAGGATATCCTATGGTTTATTTGCAAGTTAAGGCCATTTGAATGCAATAACCCAAAAAATGAGGGTTTGACAGAACAACAGATAAGAAAAAGGAATAACTTTGATATAAGGTGTCTTGAATCTACCAAATAAACTCTCAAAGCATAAGATATAAATACTCTAACTTCCACACTGGTCTGCCCTCCCTTTCACATCCGTACACTATACAGTGCTTGAAGGAAATGCACAGAAAAGGCTCTGAAATAGTGGCTCTATCTGACAGAGAGTCCATGCTAGGCTTCATGACTAACCTAGAGAACATTCCTTGTTATGGAGGAAGTTTGAATGGTGAAGAACTTATGGAATGGATAGAGGACCTAGATAACCATTTTGACTACAAGTATCTTATTAATAACCATTTTGACTACAAGTATCTTATGGATAGAGGACCTTGATAACCATTTTGACTCATTTAGTATCTTATTGAGCTTCACTTTGTTTTGAGAATATAGTTTAATATTCTCTACTAAACAGGGCCAACCACGTGAAGGTGGAAGCTCATTTGGCCCCACCCCCCTCCCCCTAACATCACTCTACATTCCCCGTTAACATCTAACATTCATTCATTCTTTCAATTATTAATAAAATGTAACATTCAATCAATATCACATGATAACATTCATTAACACATTAGATTCGTTAACACACAACCTTCATCAATATGAAAATAAACACATAATTCATGAACATTCATTAGCACATAATTAAATTCATTGAGACATAAAATTCAGTCATTATCAATTAAGGTATTTAGATGACAATCATTTCTTTTTTCTCTTTCTAATTTTTTTTTCTATGTAAGCTCTAAGAGGAGCATCAGTGTTATCATCAATACCCCCCTCATCAGTTGTTTTGTTCTTTGTTCTTGATGATCTCAAATTCCTATGCTGCTGCAAAGGGGGGTCCTCTACAATAACAAATAAAAGAGTTAAATTTAAAATATTTAATTATAATTGTTACAAGTATTTAATTATTTTAAAGAACATAACTGTGGCGCTCTTTAATTACCTGATCTGGCCACATCATTTTGTCTAGACTCAACCTCAACATGCTCATGAGCACCGACCCCTCGATCCTCTACAGTTGCTATACAAAATGTTACATTAATCCAAACACCAATTGTAATTACATATAAAAATTTTAATAGCAAATGTATACCTCCACCACTAGGATGCACATCATGCGAACCTTCATTATGCATAGATTGTGTAGAAGGATTGTCAGGCTGCATTCCAATATCCTACACATTGTTATCATTGCTTTCTTAAAATAGATATACTCACTTTATATTAGAACTTAACATCAAATAGACTAATTGGTAAAGTATTCAATTTGAAATAAATTTCATTTAGCTTATTTACCTGTGGCTCAGATGCATCATTATTTGAACCTTGCACACTGATTTCAGCTCATAGCCGTTCAGCCACGGCTCTATAGCCTTGTTGGAAGCCAATTTTCTTGTCCTCTTCTGTGAGGCATCTATTGAACTCTGACCCCTACATTTTTTCTTGGTATGGTGAATTTTACTTGCATTGTTTGATAAAAAAAAATTGATACAAGTTTTCATTTACTAATACTTACAACTCGTGCTTGAAGTTTGGAAAAACCACCAGAGCCGAGCTTGTGTGTCCCGTGCTTTTCTAATCTTGCCTTTGTTGCCTTTGATGTGTCAGGCAATCTATGAAAAGTTTGAAATATGTTAGAGACCAGTATAGGAAAAATTTAGAGGTTAATTAGTACATAATTACATTCTCAAAAGTATCACATACCTTGCTCTACTCTCTACTGGCGTAATTCCTTTTTTCATGTCAGCTTTATACTTTCCATCCAAAATCAAACCCTGCCACTCAGCCTCAAGAACACAGGGCGGACGCTCGTGCCTTGGGTTAACCTCTAAATATTTCCTGTACTGGTCCCTAATATACTTCAAACATAAACTAGCTCTTTCAAGGAGCTTGTTTCTCTTGAATGCACGAGGTCCAAAAAGCTGGGTCATACTATGTACAAGATCATCCTTCAACTTTTTATCTTGGTTATTCCACCTTTTAAGTAAAAAAAAACATGTTAGACTCATAAATGAAGAGAAGCTACCTTTAATATAGTTCAAGAAATTGATGAAAAGGAAAACTATTCTAGCAATGATATGAAATCAAAATAGTGGTTTGGGGTTTTAGTTAGGATATGATGTTCCACCATGTACGTATGGTGGGCTCGAATATCCGCAAACACTCGTCACCAAGTTTTCGCCAAAAAATATCATTCCCTACAAAATAATCATGGGATCATTAGTCGATGAAGAGTGATAAAAAACTAAATTACTATTATATCACTATAGAATAATAATAACTTTAAAGTACCTAGAAGTTTGGATACTTTTAAGGGAATGCCTTCATCGTCGCTGATGATCAATACGCAATCCTTCACCGTTCCCGTACTAGGAACACAAGAACATCCAGGAAATGATGTTGCATCGGGACTTGTTGCATCTCCTATTGCAAAAAATGAAAACCATTATCAAATGCCTCCAAGAAATAATACTTCAAGGGAAATAAATTGGTGCAGAGCACCCATGGCACAAACACAATCAAGGGATCTACATCGTAAACACATAACACTTAAACACATAAAAAAAGAGAGAAAAAGAGGGATTTGTGTACCAGTAGATGGTGCAACAGTTGGTGCATTTAGGCTGTGTGTTGTTGACATGGCAGTCGGCAAGACATTTGTGGTTGTCCTGGATGGAGGCGGCGTTGTCATATCATCATGGAAAGGAGCTGAAGAATAAAATTGTTAGAGCATGCATAAATATAGAACGCGTGGACTAGCATGGACAAGATTGTTAGAGCATTAAAAAAAAAGATTGTTCGAGCATGTATTGTCAATGATTATGATCATTCCTATATATATTCAGTGGAAAAAACAAGTGGGGAATGGAACATGTGATCTACCTGAACCACTTGCAATACCGGCCTCATCATGGGAATGGGGTTCAAAATTACGCAAATAACTCTGTAAAGACAATGCATCCATATTTTAATTAATGTCATAAAAGAGCATAACATAAAAACCATTATTGAACTCTTGTAATAATTAAAAATTTCATTAATACTTACTTTAAAGTTTTCAGAAGTACGCAACAACTCAGCTGCCCTGTCTTTTATTTCCTGAGTCTGAGGATGTATGGATACCAAACGTAGAAGTTCTTTCCCAATTTTCTTTAGCAGCTTTTTAATGGAACCGATCGGGTCATCGGTCTCTGCTAAATCAATAAAAAAAGGGTCCACAAGGGGGGACTCCTGAGGGACTGCAGGTTGCTTTCCCTCTCTCTGACCACCGGCCCTCTGTGACAACAATAGTATTAGTATTATCAAAATTACTCCAAAACAATGAAGAAAATAACATTAAAAAAAATAACATTTTGCTTCTATCTAGTTTGCACAATTACAATGAGTTTTACCTGCTCATGTGTAGATGAGCTAGGAATATCGTCACCATCACCTTCGGGCGGTTGCTCCATATTGTGCCCCTGTGTCAAAGATCAAGTATAAAAATGTTAGCCAAAAATTTAATAACTAAATGGTATGTTGGAGTCATTGATTAGAAGTTGGTTTAATAGTATGTACCACCCCCATGATAGTAGCCTCGTTTGTATCTATGCGGTTCAAATTGTAATCAATAAGCAGCTCTTCCCCTGCACGTATTGATTTTATCGCACAGATGAATACACGATTTCCCTCGCGCACCTCAAATATGCAATTGGGTTGCTTTATAGTTGACCCAGGTCATGTACTATTTATAAAACCTGCAATATTCCCTGTTGCTTTTGGCCTTCCATCAATGTATATAGCCACACTTTTACTTTGATTATTGTCTTGCTGTTGTATATAATTTGCCGAGAGTGCATACCTACGCATACTTTTTTTATATTGAACAATATGCATCCAACTTTTGTAATCGTAACATGGTCCAACATACTCCATCAATTCAGAAACTTTGTTGTAAGACACCTTTATGCCATCCATAGAAAATAGGCCCAAACCATGTAATGATGATGGTGCTATGCGATATATCCTCTCATTAACACAAAAATCAGTGTTTATTGGAGGAAGTTCCTTGGGTACCCAATGTTTCTGTAGATGTTGGTACCTCAAGGGCACCTCGATGTCGCCTTTCGTCTCATCATCATAAGAACATGACCCCCCTTGAGCAAGGAAAAATTTCATGTGTTTATTGAATTTCCTTCTAGTCCTTTGACCTCTAGTTAATCTCCCTATTCTAGATAAACTGCATGTCTCACTTTCCTCTTCTATTCCTATATTTCCCTCACTCGAGGAAGACACTTCTGACAAATACCTATTTGCTGGTACCTGCAAATGGGAGAGATCTTAGAAGACATCAATCTTACTATTGATAAGTGTATTAAATAGACTTTCTATAAGGTGTATTGACTTATACCTGTCGATCCATGAGACTGTGCGGGATGCTCTTGAAAGGGGTTCAATTTCCTGCAAATGTAATTCAATTATCGTGAGCATAATCACATCATAATCATAATCACATCCATCATAAGCATCACATAAAAATTAAAAACATTAAAACGTACACATTATAACACTTATAGCTTTTAAATAGATAATGAATAAACTATGTAACCATTTAAGACAAATATATTTCTATCAAGAAATGAATATTAAATACATTAAGGATTGATGGCATACCTTTAAATTTCATCATCATCATCCTCATCATCATCATCATCATCATCATCATCATCCTCGTCATCATCGTCATCATCATCGTCCTCGTCCTCATCGTTGTCGTCGTTGTCGTCATCATCAACATCATCATCATCAACATCAACATCATCTTCATCATCATCATCAGTAGCAACATCATCTTCTTCTTCTTCTTCATGAAAATTTGTCTCAGGAACATCATCCAATAATTGTCGATCGTGATCATCATCTACATCATCTTCTACTTCTTCGGTATCTTCTTCTTCCATCGCATTATACTTTATCGGCCTTCCTCTCGGTTCATGTCTAACAACAAATGACCAACCCGGTTTATGTGAAACCTCTGAGTAAAATACCTGCTCACATTGGCTTGGAAGAACATAGGGCTCATCCCCAACTGGCTCAAACGACCTTGTATTAACCATTGTAAATCCATTATCATGTTCAATAACAGTTCTATTAGGATCATTTGGATTAAGTTGTAGCCTGTACCATTTGACAACGAAGAGTACTAATTTGAAGGAACTAAAGTCGCACTCAAGTATATCATCCAAAATGCCATAGTATTGATTTTTAGACTCTTGAGGATCTAAGTCATTTCTAGATGAAATATTAGTCACTTGAAAGACTGCAGTTATTCCAGAATCACAAGTTTTCTTCGTGTCATCCAACACTTTGACGCGAAATTTTTGACCATTAATTACGATCATCAATTACATAATTAGTAAACAAAAATCACAATAGAAATATATAAATTACAAACATAAACCATTAAGTGGAACGACATTACCTCGACGATTAATTCTATTATATTCCAACTTCCATAGGCGAGGTGTCATTCTTCGTGGCTTTGATGTAGTCTCTTCTTTCCCATTGAAAAGATGTTTTTCCATACTTCGATACTTATGATTCCTGTGGAGGAAGTGTCTGTACTCATCAAACACATGCTTTCCTAAACTTTTTGAATGACGAGATTTCATCTTTGGACCACAAACTGGACATGCAAATTTTCCCTTTGTTTGAAGACCTACAAGATAATGATATAATTGGATTATTAAATATGTTGATTTTTATAATTAGAATTATCATGCGCAACTTGAATTCACTATAACATACCACAAAAATGTGTTAGCCCTGGGGCATCATGTATTGTCCATACAAGTATTGCATGGAATTGAAATTGTCTTTGTCCTATTGGTCTAGACACGTCATACATAGTGACACCGTTCCATAACTCCACCAACTCGTCAATAAGAGGCTCAATATATACATTCATATCTTTAACTTGATATTTACCTACTTGAATGAACAGTAACATTACATAATTATTGTGACCATTTTACTTTAAGATTTGTAAGTACATGTAAATTAATAACTATCAAATGATAAAATACCTGGAACAATCATTGCCAACATAATGTGCTCCCTCTTTATTGACATCCACGGAGGAATGTTATTGTTGATAACAAAAACAGGCCACACCGAGCAAACAGATCTCATCTCTCCAAATGGATTGACACCATCCGCTGCCAATGAAAGCCTGAGATTACGAGGTTCTTCTTTGAAGTGTTGCCACTTTTCCTCTATGTGCATAAATGCCGAACCATCCGCAGGGATTCGAATAATGTCATCTCGACTTCTATTGCGTGCATGGTAATCCATAAATTGTGCCAAGCTAGTACACCTGAATAATTGTCGCATCCGTGGAATAATGGGGATGTAACGAAGAACCTTGTGAGGCACCTTTTTTGTTATTCGACCTGTTTGATATCTACTCGTATGACATACAGGGCATTGTGTTGCAAATTCATGTTCTTTATAATATATAATATGATCATTGGGACAAGCATGTATTGCTTGATACTCCATTCCAATATCTTTCATAATAGCAGATAATTCTCGATATGAGCGAGGTAGAATATTTGATGGTGGTAACAAAAACTCGCCTATCAATCTACAACAAAAAATATAAGTTGTTAATATAAACAATATTAGTGGTACATTATTCACCCTTTGTTAACTATAAAGACATATATGACATACCTTAACATACGTGACATTGTTATGTTGGATAAACCATTCATAACCTTCAAGTTCAACAACAACAATACAGCAGAGAGAAGAGTTGTTTGGGAGTCTTTGTATAGGGGCTCGTATGCCTTCTCAAGTAGAGGTACATCAAGGCTATCATCATCATCATGATCAGATCCGCTTGGACTAAATGTGTCATGGATCAATGTATTTATACCATCATCTTCAATTGTGTTTTCTGGCGCATGATCGTCATCTTCCATGGGATCATTATCTTCACCTTGGATATTCGCACCCCCATGTTCCTCCATATCATGTACTTCCCTGGGGAGATCAACCTATATAAAATTGATTAACATAAATAAACCATGATCTTCAACTCATCATCAAGTGATTTCATATGTATATAAATTGTTAAAATGATATAATGAACAACTTACCAGTGGATGATAGTCATGCCCCCCTTCAATGTGACCATTCTCCCTACAATGTCTCTTAACTGTTTTGATTAGCAATCTTCTACGGTTTAAGCCCTTACAAATTTTGTAGGGACAATAACATTTTCCATCACCTTTTCTTTTCAAGTTAGACCACAATCTAGCGATTGTCTCCCTATTTTGTTCTTCACTTATATTATCTGAGATGATCATTCTTCGCAGGAAGCGAAAATTGGGCTATGAAAACTTCGGTCTACAACTTTCAGTGACTAAGCAAAATTGTCAAAAGTACACAAATCTTCTTAGACCTAGTTAAATCCTTTAATATTTTAAAAGTCTAGTTAAAATATACATTAGATTAAAAAATATACAATTTTCATGCCTGAGCGCGCGGCTACGACTAGTGCAATGGTCTTCTTGCTTAGCTCTAGAAGCTCTCTAGCAATCAAAACATATAAGCTACAAGGCCTAACAGCAATTTCAAAACATATAAGCTACAAGGCAAGACATATTACATGACATGGCAAAAGGATTAAAATATACATTAGATTAAAATATATACAATTTTCAAACCTGAGCGCACGGCTATAACTCGTGCAATGGTCTTCTTGCTTAGCTCTAGAAGCTCTCCAGCAATCAAAACATATAAGCTATTAGAATTCATTAACTTTCTATAATTGGAAAACTCTATTTGATATTAGACCGTAAACTACTACTATTCTCTCCATAAGAACTAAGTACAAAATTCTTTCAAGTTCACATCCATGATTCCCTTTAGATTAAAATATACAGCAAAAATAAGCTAAAAGTCTAGTTAAAATATACATTAGATTAAAAAATATACAATTTTCAAACCTGAGCGCGCGGCTATAACTCGTGCAATGGTCTTCTTGCTTAGCTTTAGAAGCTCTCCAGCAATCAAAACATATAAGCTACAAGGCCTAATAGCAATTTCAAAACAAGGGTCATCAAAAGAACCAAAAACAATGTGTGCAAACAATACCTTGTGAAGTGGTATAGACAATTAGAAGATGCTACTATGTGCTAGGGAACTTCTTAGAACTGTTGGTATATTCTTACAACTTGTTACACCTGGGATATTCTTCTCTGTAGATGCTACTGTGTGCCGTGGTCCAAGCGGGCCCATAAATGTGGTTGAATAGCAATACATTCAAGTGGCTTACACAAGGGACAGTCACTGTGAGATATCCTCATGTGTGACTGTCCTTGTCACAAATGAGGACATCTCACAGTGACTGTCCCTTGTGTAATTGCCACTTGAATGAGGTCAGTCACTGTAAAGACAACATGATAATGTACACATACAATGAGTGTACATTATCATGTTGTCTTTACAGTGGCTGCCCTCATGTTGTATATTCTTCTCTGTAGATGCTACTACGTGCTAGGGAACTTCTTAGAACTGTTGGTATATTCTTACAACTTGTTACACCTGGGATATTCTTCTTTGTAGATGCTACTGTGTGTCGTGGTCCAAACGGGCCCATAAATGTGGTTGAATAGCAATACATTCAAGTGGCAATTACATAAGGGACAGTCACTGTGAGATGTCCTCATGTGTGACTGTCCTTGTCACAAATGAGGACATCTCACAGTGACTGTCCCTTGTGTAATTAAGTATTGTGGGGAAGCATTCTAAATAACCAAAGCCGCTAACAATAAATTCAACACAGATATGTCCTCATTTCTGGGTATTTTAGCTCTCTAACAGCTGAATACCAGATTAAATAATAATGACAAAAGAAAAATAAACCCAACGTACTCAGAAATTGTAGCTGTGATTTTGCGGAGGGAATCTCTCTCGGCGCTGTTGAAAACACAAATGACAACCCGCTTGATTTCGTGGAGGGAATCTCTCTCGGTGCTGTTCAAAACACAAATGACAACCCGCTTTGTTCAAAACACAAATGATAACCCGCTTGATTTCGCGGAGGGAATCTCTCTCGGCGCTGTTGAAAACACAAATGACAACGTTCCTTTTTTTTTTTGCACTTATATCCCGACCAACATAAGGTCCATTTGTAATACAACATGATAATGTACACTTACAGTGAGTGTACATTATCATGTTGTCCTTAGAGTGACTATCCTCATTTGTTGAAGAAGAAAAGCATTAATGTGGCTGAATAGCAATACATTCAATTGGCAATTACACAAGGGACAGTCACTATGAGATGTCCTCATTTGTGACTGTCCTTACAGTGAGTGTACATTATCATGGTGTCTTTAGAGTGACTGTCCTCATTTGTTGAAGAAGAAAAGCATTAATGTGGTTGAATAGCAATACATTCAAGTGGCAATTACACAAGGGACAATCACTGTGAGATGTCCTCATGTGTGACTGTCCTTGTCACAAATGAGGACATCTCACAATGACTGTCCCTTGTGTAATTCAAGTGGCAATTACACAAGGGACAGTCACTGTGAGATGTCCTCATTTGTGACTGTCCTTACAATGAGTGTACATTATCATGTTGTCTTTAGAGTGACTGTCCTCATTTGTTGAAGAAGAAAAGCATTAATGTGGTTCAATAGCAATACATTCAAGTGGCAATTACACAAGGGACAATGTCATGAGCCATGACATATTGAACTTAGTATAATAATAAAATGATTAGATGATATATAATAATCTATTATTAACGGTATATAACAATAATATATAATTATTATCAAAAGATAATAATAATATATAGTTAGCATAATAAGTAATATGTTAATTAAATAATATTAAAATATTAATAAATAATATAATTATGATTATAATTATAATATAAATTAATAATAAATAATTATTAATAAATTATATATATTATATTATAATAATATATTAAGTAATAATATTAAATCAATTATTGATATAATAATTTTAATATATAAATAATATTAATAAACCTCTCAATATAAAACAATATGTTATCACTATAATAATATTTATTATAATATTATTAATATTACTAACATCATTAATTATAATATTTAATAATAACAATAACATTAATAATAATAATAATAATAATAACGTTTAAAGCAATATCGAATATCTGTAATCGATATACATCTACATTAAACATCTGCATTATCTATCACGATGAGGAATGAAGAAGTGATACAACAATCACTAGTCATTACACATTGATACCATGAGAGGATGATTAATGAACCAAATACTATGAAGTCAAGATCAACATGATATGAATAAGGGATAGGTCGCTATGTGTTTCAGAAGATGTATTGATAAGCAAGAAGGATAACCATTCATATATTATAAATAATCATTAATTGCACAAGTTTAGACAATGACATATCCGATAAAGCAATATCAAACATGAAGACCCGCTAGCAAATATGCACCATCACTTCCTATGTTATCATGACAATAACATAAACTAGATTGAATTCTACTATCTATATCAATAGACACCACATAGGAGGATATCGACTAAAGGATTGAAAGATTATCGATTGTCTGAGATAAACCACATCTTGTAGAAACACAAAAGCATCAGTGATTATATCACAAGCTATTGATGAATGAGGCATCAGTCATGGATAATAAGTACAATGTATCCTTAAGTATTAACAGGAATGGAAGTCAATTTGAAGATCAAACTCCATTACCAGCAATCAACCAATAAATGGACAATTATCAGAAAATGATATCGACTTATATCAGAGTAGAAAGATTGGATATCATCATAACAATATGGGATAAGGCAAGAGTTAATATCGATTGACTAAATACTAATGATAGTTAGACCAAACTAATACAAACACAATGGATGTTAACTACTGGTTGCACTACCAATTAGGGAAGATTACCTTCATAAAAAGATTTGATATTGAGTCAATCTAGGAGTTATCTATGATCAGAAAATAATGAAATAATATTATGTGAACTGTCGGATTATGGAAAGGTGTGATTAACAAAGGGACATGGAGGAAGAAACAAGACACGTCTCATTCATAGCATCTCTTCATTTGTTAAAGACAATATAAGAATGCATTCTCATCAGTCACTCAAGGCATCATTAGAACTTTATTTACTTATCCATATTTGGATATACTCAATAGAGCATCTGCCTTTGGCAGTTTGGTTTCAAGTTTATCATTGCAGATCAGAGACAACACCATGATTGCACAGATAGAAAGGATAGTCAGAAATAGCATCAATATTTGAAGTTGCAAGCATATAATTCAGAATCTGAAATAGCAACATATCACTCATAGCGATAATACACATTTGCATAATTACATCATCATATCAGACATAGCAAATACATTGCTGTAAGCAATACTTATTGATTGTATATCGATATTGTTTATATCAGACATACCATCATTATACTATCACTATAAGTGATAGGAAACATCATATTCATAGCATATTTCATATCATTATATCCGACAGTGCTATTAAACATATTGGTATCAATATCATCTTGCACACATATTGTGATTGAATCTGAAATAGCGGTTGATATCTTAAGTAACCTCCATTACTTAGTTAAATTGTAAGTATCTGATAGAGTAAGTCTAAGAAGTGGAGTAATTGTTCCTGTTTTCCAAGTTAGCCAAAAAGGGGACATTATAGACAATCACTGTGAGATGTCCTCATGTGTGACTGTCCTTGTCACAAATGAGGACATCTCACAATGACTGTCCCTTGTGTAATTCAAGCGGCAATTACACAAGGGACAGTCACTATGAGATGTCCTCATTTGTGACTGTCCTTACAGTGAGTGTACATTATCATGTTGTCTTTAGAGTGACTGTCCTCATTTTTTGAAGAAGAAAAGCATTAATGTGGTTCAATAGCAATACATTCAAGTGACAATTACACAAGGGACAATCACTGTGAGATGTCCTCATGTGTGACTATCCTTGTCACAAATGAGGACATCTCACAATGACTGTCCCTTATGTAATTCAAGCGGAAATTACACAAGGGACAGTCACTGTGAGATGTCCTCATTTGTGACTGTCCTTACAGTGAGTGTACATTATCATGTTGTCTTTAGAGTGACTGTCCTCATTTGTTGAAGAAGAAAAGCATTAATGTGGTTCAATAGCAATACATTCAAGTGGCAATTACACAAGGGACAATCACTGTGAGATGTCCTCATGTGTGACTGTCCTTGTCACAAATGAGGACATCTCACAATGACTGTCCCTTGTGTAATTCAAGCAGCAATTACACAAGGGACAGTCACTGTGAGATGTCCTCATTTGTGACTATCCTTACAGTGAGTGTACATTATCATGTTGTCTTTAGAGTGACTGTCCTCATTTGTTGAAGAAGAAAAGCATTAATGTGGTTCAATAGCAATACATTCAAGTGGCAATTACACAAGGGACAGTCACTGTGAGATGTCCTCATTTGTGACTGTTCTTACAGTGAGTGTACATTATCATGTTGTCTTTAGAGTGACTGTCCTCATTTGTTGAAGAAGAAAAGCATTAATGTGGTTCAATAGCAATACATTCAAGTGGCAATTACACAAGGGACAATCGATCACTGTGAGATGTCCTCATGTGTGACCTTTGTGAAGGCAAGTGCCAATTTGTACCCAAGTTACCAATATTGTGGCAAAAGTGGGAATGAAGCATTTAGGGGTCAAATTGGGCAAAGAAGTTTAGAAGTGGCCTATGTGAGGCCTAAATAGCCTAACTAAGTCATGGTTAGGGTCTTATGGTGTTTGAACAATAATTTTTGAACCAAAATCCCAAAGGTTGTAACAAGTTGTCAATGTTGTCATTCACAACATTGACAACATTTGTGCAAGGGAGTATTTTCGAGTAAGATGGTTATGTAACTATATGAAACCATTGAATTAGGCATTAGATCAACTATAAGAGGCCTCCATCGATCTGTGCAAAAGGTTGGGGGGAAAAACATTTGGAATTAAGAAGATTTGTAGAGTAACACGGTTTTAGTGAATTCTTGAGTTTTTTTGTTTCTTTGTTTTCAGTTGATTAATGGATTAGATAGCTCGTAGTGTCTATTGGAAAAGTTATTACAAGTTGTTTTTTTATTCTGTGTTGTGTTTTTTTTGAGTTTTGAAGCATTCCAACTAGTTTGTTAATTCTTTTGTTAAGTACCCTATCATTGGTTTGAACCAGGCAGGTTGAACAAATGGAGTCTTAGCTCATCATTCCATTGTCAATTTTGTACGGGCTTTTGGAATGGGTGAGGAGACTCCATGTACTATATGTTTGGAAGGAGGGGCCCTGGGAAGCTCATTTTCTATGTTTGCAATGATGTCCTAGGTGAGTCAGTTGAGCACAGTTAGGGATGACAAATCATTACAAGAAGATTACAACAAGTTGAATGCATTCGTTGCTTCAACTAAAATCTCATGGAGAGGTAGACACACATCTAAAGAAGCCCCAAGTCAAATTAGAAGATTGGGTGAGTTTCTTTGGCTGCTAAGAAAACAAACTCTTCGTCAGACTGTCCAAGTTGTGTCAAAATACTTGTTTTCAGGCATGGCTGTAGCAGTTGGTGTACAAAAAATCTAGGAGGAGAAGACCTTAGATATCTTGGAGTTCTCAATAAAGGGCATCTGAATCCTAAGCCCTTTAGGTGGCTTAATATAAACAAAAAGGCTTGACAAAGGCCTAATTGCTAGCAGCCTATTTTTGGGTGCAATTGGCATGGTTTGATGAACCGGATTGAAATACTGATGAAAAGTATAGGTGAAGGAGTAATATTGAAACCAATAGAGGTCCTAGTGGCCAGCCTCTCCATGGAGTAAAGTTCTAGTTGAATGTGTTTCAATTTGTGAAGACAAGACTAGGAGTGTCCTAGTAGCTAGATTGGTATTGAGCAGAGTTCGTTGTATTTCTTGTTGGTGTGCACTAGTTGAAGGAGTGGGATCTTGGGTAGAGATACCTAAAGAGTGTAGGGATAGTTAAGTACCCTATCAAGTCAAAACATTGGCCTAAAGAGACCCTAGTGAAGGATAGGGAGTGAGCAAGACAAAGTGTTAAATCAATTAACAAGATCATTTTTTGGTAATTGTGTACATTATCATGTTGTCTTTACAGTGACTATCCTCATTTGTTGAAGAAGAAAAGCATTAATGTGGTTCAATAGCAATACATTCAAGTGGAAATTACACAAGGGAATATCACTATGAGATGTCCTAAGTGTGACTGTCCTTGTCACAAATGAGGACATCTCACAGTGACTGTCCCTTGTGTAATTGCCACTTGAATGAGGACAGTCACTGTAAAGACAACATGATAATGTACACAAGTACCGTGAAGGTAGTCACAAGTTAGGGCTGTTTCATTGCATACCCGAAACAATGAAGACATTACAGTCCACAAAATGTTTGTGCTTGAAAGATGAACAAATAAAATTAAACTTCTAAATAACCAAAGCCGCTAACAATAAATTCAACACAGATATGTCCTCATTTCTGGGTATTTTAGCTCTCTAACAGCTGAATACCAGATTACATAATAATGACAAAAGAAAAATAAACCCAACGTACTCAGAAATTGTAGCTGTGATTTCGTGGAGGGAATCTCTCTCGGCGCTGTTGAAAACACAAATGACAATGTTCTTGTTTTTTTTGCCCTTATATCCCGATGTGATTTCGCGGAGGGTTACGGTGCTGTTGAAAACACAAATGACAACGTTCCTTTTTTTTTTTGCCCTTATATCCCAACAACATCGTAATTACAAGTTAGGGCTGTTTCACTGCATACCCGAAACAATGAAGACGTTACGGTCCACAAAACGTTTGTGCTTGAAAGATGAACAAATAAAATTAAACTTCTAAATAACCAAAGCCGCTAACAATAAATTCAACATAGATATGTCCTCATTTCTGGGTATTTTAGCTCTCTAACAGCTGAATACCAGATTACATAATAATGACAAAAGAAAAATAAACCCAACGTACTCAGAAATTGTAGCTGTGATTTCGCGGAGGGTTACGGCGCTGTTGAAAACACAAATGACAACGTTCTTGTTTTTTTTGCCCTTATATCCCGATGTGATTTCGCGGAGGGTTACGGCGCTGTTGAAAATACAAATGACAACATTCTTATTTTGTTTGCCCTTATATCCTGATGTGATTTCGCGGAGGGTTACGGCGCTGTTGAAAACACACATGACAACGTTCCTTTTTAATTTTGCGCTTATATCCCGACAACGTCGCAATTGCGACAGTGACAAATGTATTGTCGTCGCAAATTGCGACGGTGTCGGGCTATATTTGAAAAAAAAAGGGCAAAACCGCATGACATTTGCCTGCCGTCGCAAATGGCCGTCGCAATTTCACCCCAAATGTATTAGTGTGATGGTCTCTCCTTTATTCATTTTAATATTAGAGAGTTGATTTTTAAGAGTAAGAATCTTGCTACTATTGTTGATCTCATACATGTTTTCCAAGGCATTGAACATTTCATATGCAAAGTCTAAATTTGTGATAATAGGTAGTAGATGATCTTTCACTCCATCTACTAATAGTTCCACTTTTGTGGTATTTTCCTTTTCCCATTGGCTCTTGTCGTCATTCTCATTAGATTTAGGAGGATTTTCAATGATTATTTTTAACTCATTCTTTCTTAGTATTAGCATCATTCGTAGTTTCCAAGATTCAAAATTTGAAGCACCTTCAAGTCTATCTTCAAGTCTGGTTCCGTTCACCATTTTGTAGGTACAATATTTTTAAAAAGAATATATAGATTTTTAAAATATGATCTTAATCTTCATTCAATTTAATCGGATCTTCCATCAAGAGGTTAGGCTTTATAGAAGGAACTTGGCTCTGATACCATGTTAAAGATAACAAATCAGAATATATAGTTGATATAATCTTTTTTAATGTTCCTTTCAATATTAATTATATGGATGAATTGAAATATAAATAATTGTGAAATAAATAATATTTGGAAATTGCTATTTTGTACTTGCACTATGTTTTTATGTGTTTTCCAAAAACAATTTCTAACATCACATATATATGTGACAAAGTGCATTGGACATGTCTCTTAATCCACAACCAGCATGCCCTTCCATGTCATCGATGGTGATCAAGTAGTCTAGTGTTATGTATACTGCACAACTAAGTTAACACAGTATTAAGTATACATAGTATTATGTATATCATTGCGAGGATGAAGTTTAACTGTCACAAATCATTTTGACCATTGGTAATCACTGATGTATATATTTAATAGTCTTATTATAATAATCACTGACAGTCTCGTAATATTGTTTTATGGCCTGATAATATGTTATTGGGTATGACCCGATTACTATTATTGGGTTTCATAACATATTATATAAAGATGCCGACCAAAGGTTATTTTAATTTTAATTTAAATTATATTATAATATATAAATATAAATATAAATATATATAAATATATATAAATATATATATAAATATATATATATATATATATATATATATATATATATATATATATATATATAAACTTATACATTTATATATATCCATCTAATTTATAAATGATTTAACATGTCATAAATTAATTTATAATTCGATCAATTAATCTGACCAAAGCTATAACATTAACATAAGGCATTCATGAGAGATAGAAGTAGAGAGTATGATGTATTAAATGAAAATAATATATCTTTCTTGTGTCTACTCTGATTGAAAAAATAAGCTCTTAAAAAGATATAAAACTTTATATATTGAATCTATATAATATTGTGATTAGTGAAAACCTAACCTATTCAGAACATGCATAGACATTCAAACATTAGTCTAAGAAGCATATACCTAACATATAGTAAATCTATTTGCAAGACACCTCAGATAGAGCTTAAACAGGAGCACCCTGTCACTGTTTGATTTTCTCTTAGATTATGGATGTGGGTGTGCTCTCAAAACACTAGGAGCATGTCCCCAATGTTGTTTAGGAAGGTTTAGGATCATTTAGGGGCCATGGATACCCCATAGTGGCATAGAATCAAGTATGGTGACCTTGATTTTCCCCTAGAGCCCCAAGGAACCAAATGAAGCTAGAATGTAGATTTGAGCTAGGAATGCTTATGCTAAGTTGATTTTAACCAAATATAAGTGTGATTTGATGAAAATAATATGAAAAGAAATTAATTAATCTATGTTAGTCCATTAAGCTAAGCTAGTGTGAGTTAAGAAAGCATAGAAATAAGCTAAATCTAACGATACTTAGAATTTAAGCTAAGTCTAGATGCAAATGAGCATGATAACAATGCTTAATATGAAATAGGTGAATTGGTAGTTTTCTCTTGGAATGAAGAGTATTTATAGGATTTGAGAAGGGCTTGGGTTAGAAAGGTTGGTTAGGGTCAGATTCAGGGTTAGGAGTAGAGTTAGGGGTATGGTTAGAGGTATGGTCAAAGGGGATGAGGGTTAAGGGTTGCTCACACATGTGTGAGAAACACTAGGGAAGTGTGCTTAGGGAACAATGGTGGAAGAGGAGACATAGGCTCTCATTTATGGCTGTAAGAGTCATAAATGAGGGTGTAAGGGCCCATTAATGAGTCTATAAGGCTCATTAATGAGGGGGTTGACCAGAAGTCAAAGGAGGGTGGATTAGCCTAAGAGGGTTAGGAATCCCTCCCTAAGCTAGGTTAGGGAGTGATTAGGAAAGGGTAGATAGGTTTAGGGTTTTCTAGAAGTTTCTAGGGTTTTGGGGTTTAAATAAGTAATTTATTTATTTAAGGATTGTGACACAATTCATTAAATATTAATTAATAAATAAGGGATTAAATATCTAAATTGGATTTAAATATTTCCGGTAGGGATATTTTAATTAAATGTTTTTAATTAAAATAGGAGAGATTAATGGCATAATAATTAATTAATTAATTAAATAATTAATTAATTAATAAATGACGATGTCATCAGGGATTTCAGCAAAATAAAATATTTTTATTTGGAAAAGGGATTTTAGGTGTCTACATTTTTCCCCTCTTTGATGCGATGTCGCAAGTGGCCTGGTGTCAAAGACAAGAAAACAAGATGCCCTATGCTATAATTGATGCAAGGGCATTCTTGGGTCCTTGGTGAATCTGCATGGTGGTGTGTTACTTGGCCAGTGTTACTCAGTTGTAGCCTTAACCGATGGTCTTAGTTATTGAAGGAAGCTTGGTCATTGAAGGAACTCGGTGAGACTTCTTATGCTCGGTGGAACTGGTGCTCTGTAATGCCTGTGTTGCTCGGTGTTTCATGGCTTGGTTGGTTGTTTCACTGGTGCTTGGTAGTTCTGGTTTACCGACTGGAGTTCTTGAAGATTTTATTGTCCAACTTGGTGCATTTATTGTTGGTAGCTGTTGTTACAGGCTGACATGTTGAATTTATTAATTGTAAAGATATTTGAGAGCCGACTTGTATTGCATTTAATATTTTTTAGGAGTTAATGGTTTCATCCAGCCGACTTGTGGCTGATGATTATTATTTAAGGGATGTTTAGGGTAGTTGTTTAGCATGACTTAGAGAGATCATGAAAGCAGATCTGAGGGTAGCAGATAAGTGAAGTTGTGGAAAAGATCCTGCGAGATCTTGCAGATCAGATTGTTATCTGATAGTTGTAATAGCAGAGCTAGTGGTTTGCATACTTGGAGACAAGGAGATTTGTTGGAGGCTTGTGAGCTTAAGTTTAGATCTTCCTTAGGGTTTCCATTAGTTGTTGATAGTTTTTCAGAGCTGAACTAGTTGGAGTGTAGTGGATCTTGTTGATCTTGCAGAATTATTTCTGATTGTAGTTGGCCCTAACTTGAAAGGCCTTACAGTCGGGCATGTTAATAAAAATATGTTGGAAACAATTGTTGTGTTGTGTTATTCCGCTATGTTGTTCTAAAGATGCAAGGTTTGGACTATCCTTAATTGGATCCACCATACCTTGGCTACATTAGGTGGTATCAGAGCTAAGTTGATCTTGTGGAGTGAAGGTTGACCTAGCAAGGCTGATCTTGCAAAGTTAATCTTGTGGGTGAAGAGATCATATGATTTGAGTTGCAGATCCAAAGAACTAAACTTGTGGAATCTGGCCCTAGTTGTTTGTGCGAGGTGGTAGACTGATCTGACTTGCATACAACTTGGAGATTGTCACAAGGAAGTTGATGTAGGGTTTTGTTGTAGAGGATTTCTCTTATCTTTAAGGATGCCTCCAAGAAGATTGGACCATAGAGTGATTGCAGATCTCTGTGATACTATGGAATCTAGGAGATCATGAGAGCTATTACTGGTGTACCTCAGAATGTTGGTACTAAATATGGTTATGAGGAAGCTGCTAAAGACTTTGAAGCTATTGGATCTAGTGGTGATGATCAGAGGGATAGATCTAGTGAAGACATAACTGCTCGATTGCATAGATCTGGAGCTTGGTTAAGTAATAGTTACCGAATGGAATTCTCTACTTTCTCTGGTACTTTGAAACTGAAGAATTTGATTGATTAGATTGGTGAACTTGAAGATATCTTTGAGCTGGAAGAAATTGAAGATCCTCTTCGGGTGAGGTTAGCATAGATGAAATTAAAGGGACATGATGCTCTTTGGTGGAAAGAATTACAAAGAGATAGAGAAGATGAAGGTGAAATGAAGATCAATCGGTGGAGGTTGATGGTGACTAAGTTGAAAGCTAAGTTCATACCTACTAACTATGATCTTGACTTGTTTAAGAAGTTGCAGAATCTGAAACAGAAGGATTTTTCTGTTGAAGATTATATCGAGGAGTTCTACAAACTTACTATTCGGTCTGGACATAGAGAACTTGGTAAGGAAAAGGTAGCTCAGTATGTGAATGGTTTGAGATTCAATATTCAGGATGAGCTTGGTATGCTGAAGATTGATTCTGTTGAAGATGATTATCAGTATGCTCTAAAGGCAAAAGATAAGTTGAAGAGGAGACAACATAGTAATCCCCGAGGGAAGGAAAAGATTGATCACTCAGTGAAGGATAAACTGATGACTGCAGAAGATGAACAAAAACCTGTAGAACTGAAGAAGAAGACATGTAGAGTTATCTTTAAAGGAACTTGCTATAACTATGGTGAAGAAGGACACCATTCTTTTGAGTGCACACAAAAAAATATTGGTGATTGATGAACTGCTGTGGTGAATGAAAATGTTGAGAATGAACCTGAGTCTGAGAACTTGCTGCTTCGGTGAACATTGCTCTATGCAAAGGAGGAACCTTGTCAGAGGAGTAACTTGGTCAGGACTTGGTGCAAGTCAAGAGGTAAACTTTGTGATGTTATTGTTGACAGTGGTAGTACTAATAACCTTGTTGCTGAGGACATGGTTCAGAAACTTGGTTTGAATAGAATGAGACATCCACATCCTTATAGGATTGGCTAGTTGCAAGATGATCATGCTCTAGAAGTAAGGGACCAATGCTTTATTGATGTTCAAATTGGCCAATATAAGGATCTTGTGTTATGTGATATTATGGAAATGAATAGTTGTCATATAGTGCTTGGTAGACCTTGGCAATATGATTGCAGAGCTATGTATGATTGTGTGAAGAATGTATTTACTATTGAGAAGGATGAAAGAAAGTTTTCCTTGATGCCTTTTTTGGATACAATACTCGGTAGGAGAAGTCTGAGTATTGGTAGCCGAGTTAAGCTGGTAGATCCTGAGAGAATGAATGATCAGTTTGGAAAATAGACCTGTGTGTTATCAAGGAAAGACTTGAAGAGATGGAGGAAGCTGAAGTGGAAGAATATGAAAAGTGAAAAGGTGGAGGACTTGTATGTGAAGAACCAGTTCGGGGTTTATGTGTTGAATCTTGGAAGATGTTCTTCTCACATATGAACATCTTTTCAAACCTGGAGTGTTTGATGTAGGGGAATTCTTGGGTCCTCGGTGAATCTGCATGGTGGTGTGTTACTTGGCCAGTGTTACTTAGTTGTAGCCTTAACCGATGGTCTCGATTATTGAAGGAAGCTCGGTCACTGAAGGAACTCGGTGAGACTTCTTGTGCTCAGTGGAACTGGTGTTCAGTAATGCCTATGTTTCTCAGTGTTGCTTGGCTTGGTCAGTTGTTTCACTGGTGCTCGGTTATTTCTCTGGTGCTCGGTAGTTCTGGTTTACCGACTGGAGTTATTGAAGATTTTCTTCACTGACCTGGTGCATTTATTGTTGGTAGCTGTTGTTATAGGCTGACATGTTGAATTTATTAATTGTAAGGCTATTTGAGAGCTGACTTGTATTGCATTTAATATTTGTTAGGAGGAGTTAATGGTTTCATCTAGCCAACTTGTGGCTGATGATTAGTATTTAAGGGATGTTTAGGGTAGTTGTTTAGCATGACTTAGAGAGATCATGAAAGAAGATCTGAGGGTAGCAGATAAGTTAAGTTGTGGAAAAGATCCTATGAGATCTTGCAGATCAAATTGTTATTTGATAGTTGTAATAGTAGAGCTAGTGGTTTGCATCCTTGGAGACAAGGAGATTTCTTGGAGGCTTGCGAGCTCAAGTTTAGATCTGCATTAGGGTTTCCATCATTTGGTGATAGGTTTTTAGAGCTAAACTAGCTAGAATGTAGTGGATCTTGTTGATCTTGCATAATTATTTCTGATTTTAATTGGCCCTAACCCAGAAGGCCTTATAGCCAGGCATGTTAATAAAAATATGTTGGAAACAATTGTTGTGTTGTGTTATTTCACTATGTTGTTCTGAAGCTACAAGGCTTGGACTATCCTTAATTGGATCCACCATACCTTGGCTACATCAAGAATAGAAGATAAGGGGTTGTGCCCCCTCGAGAAAATAACACAAAGAGGAAACATTGTGGAATTTTCTCAAAAAGAACACATAAGGGAAATGAAAATATGAAGAAAGACGGGAAGGGGGGATAAACAAACATTCGTCCAAGAGAAAAGATGCATGAATGAAAGATGAGGTGAGATGTAGGATGAAGCTATATGAAGGATGCAAGATGCAAGATTAATCTATATGATCTAGGATGAGGGGGATTTGGGGAGCTCGTTGTGTAAATGTGGAGAGCACAACCTAGTTTGATATAGTAATGCGAGAGACTTGCCAAGGTTATTGGAACACAAGGCCTTGTCACCAGCGTTGCAGAGGACTGACACAAAAAGACATGCAAGGGTTTCCCTAGCATCATGCATGAACCCAAGAGGAGGCATGGTAGAAATGATGCTGGATAAACCACAAACAAATGAAATTTCCCAAGTGCACCATGTAACCCACAAGATCACATGTGAAACATGCAAGGGTCATGTCTGACTGACTCATAGGAAGAAGCAAAAGATCAAAAGACCTTGCCCCAAATTTCCCTCATTTCAAGCACACCATGATATAAAGGATCGTGGTGACCGTGAGGAGAGGAACAACAAGAAGTCACAAAAGATAAACAAGATCCAAAGGACAAAATCCAAGACCAAAGTGATAAATCCACAAGACATCCTTTTCCAAGGATAAGGATTGATTTGATTGATGGGGGGAAGATTAGATTAGAACATGAGGAAGGATACATCCTACACTGACCTAGTTAGATTAATGATGGAGGATTAGGTTGGACAAGAGGAAGGATACATCCTCAAGGACCCGTTGGATGAGGAGACTGTGTGCTATTTGTTGGAAAATAATGAGTCAAGGATAGTCACATGATCAAAGATAGTTGACAAAAGATGCTGCTAAAGTATGAGGTTGGGTGGGAATTTATCTAATCAAATGTTGTTGCAGGATTGACGAGGAGATGTACAATAAGGCACGAAGATATGTACAACTAATGGGGAGATATGTACAATGGATATTTATAGAAGCTCAAGGATTGGGATAGGAAGATCTTGTTATACAAGATATATATAGGAAGCTCATGATTTGGGATAGTAATTAATTTCTTCATTGGATAGGCTTGAGGATAGAACACCTTGGGATTGATGGGCTGGAGGTGGGGACGTGGATTGGATAAAGATGACTTGGATGGGGATAGGAATGGGTGGGGGATGGGAGTTTGAAAGATAATGACTTGGTCCACTATGCATGGCACTTGTTTCCAAGTTTTCACTAGCATACTTGTCCAAGGTTCTTGAATTGCCAAGTTTTTACCATTGGATGATTATTTTTCTTTTCTTTTTTTTCTTTTTTTCTTTTTTTGTATTTTTCTGGATTTTTCCAATTTATATGGATTTTCTGGATTTATAGGACATGGTTCAAGCATAGAAACTCTTCAGATGTATCATGTTGATAGGATCATTCAAGGGCTCTCCTTCTAGTGTTGATAATTGATAGGCTCTAGAGCCAGAACATGTTGTGACAAGATAGGGAACTAACCAAGTAGGTTCAAAATTTCCTTTTTCTCTCGATGTGCTTGTACATTCTAATTTTCTTGGAGGACCATGTCGTCAACTTGGAAACATCTTGGATGGACCTTCTTTTTATAACTCCTTTTGAGTTTATTATGGTATGCAAGTAGGTGATCATATGCTTGTTGCCTCTTTTTATCTAACAGGCCCAGCTATGTGAGGCATGCCATGCGATAGTCTTCATCAGTGGTATGGTTCTTCATGGAGACATAGAATGATGGGAGCTCAACCTTGATGGGTAAGACAAATTTGGCACCATACACAAGGGAGTATGGGGTGGTGACTATGGGAGTATGATAGGAAGTGCAATAGGCCCTGAGGGCAATATTTATTTAGAGGTGCCAGTCACGACCATAATCATTGACAACCTTCTTGAGGATTTTCAAGATTTTTTTATTGGTTTCCTCAGCTTGGTCATTTCCTTGAGGGAAGTATGGGCTGGAGAGAAAATGGTGGATGTGGAGTCTGGTACATAGATCATCCACATGATGGTTTTCAAAAGGTGTTCCATGATCTATGAAGATGGTGGATGGGATGCCGAAGTAGTAAATGACATGGTAGAGGATGAACTTGGATATCTGAATGCCAGTAGCGAGGATGAGCATGATTGCTTCAACCCACATTATAAAGTATTTTCTAGCTGTTATGATATAATTATGTCCATTTGAGGAAATGAGAGTAATCAAGCCAAAGAGGTTGAGTCCCCAACATGAAAATGGCCAAGGTGGCGTGGTAGGCTATAAGTCTTGAGCTGGAGCATGGATCAGATTGGCATGTTGTTGACACGGTAGATCTTAGGGTTATTATATTTGGCATAATATTATGCCATAATATATTTGGGTTATTATATTTTCCATAAAATTATGTCATAATATGAACATAATATTTGGCATAATATATAGTATGCTCTCGGTTGTACTTGGGAAAGAATTTCAGCTACTTTGGCAAGTACAGGAAGTTCACCTGGTAGTGATGTAAATAGAATTTTAGTGTCTAGTGCTTCATCTTTATTTGATGCAATATTTACATCTTCATCATCTTGGTCATTAGGATCACCATGTGTGATGTCTACAACGAGTACATCATCATCAATTTTCTTCTCCAGTTGGATTTCAATTTTTTCTGGTACATCCTGTGAAACTTTTATTTCTACCTTGTCCTCAGTTATATCAATTGCCTCGGTAACTGATATACTTGTACTCTTTGATTTCTTTGCTTGTCCTTCATCAATACAAATACCTTTACCTTTAGAATTTTGTCTCTTCTTAGACAGGTTCAAAAATGCTTGTTGCTCAGCTTTTTCTTTGGCTTTCAGAATTGATGTCCATATAGAATCAGTTGTGACATCCATATCTGCTACATTGTCATACATGATCATTAAGGCCCTATTCTTGATCATAAAATTTTCTTGGTATTTGATCAAGTATTCACTAACTTGTCCAAAGCTTAAGTGTGCGACTGCCCAAACTAGAGAGCGTTCTCTCTTTCTCTTCTCGGTGTCTAATGCAACAACCCATTTCTTAGTAATTGTATCATCCAATTTCTTCGGTAATGCACAGGAAAACTCCATTGGAACTTTCTTAAATTTTATCATCATTTGGATGACAACCTCTTCAATTTTGGTTTGATCTTCTTTTGACATTTTGTCAAATCTATCTAGTAAGCGATCAACGAGGTCTCCATGTTCAATTATGTCTTCAATGACTTCATCTATTGTTTTGGCCTTGTTACTAACCACTTTGAATTGATTTACATCATCCTCTGTCTCTGTATCCTCAAGATCTTCCTTATTTCTTATATATCTTCTCCTTTTCTTTGGTGCCTCAGCTACAACCTTGTTCTTTCTCTTGATGTATTTCTTTGTCGGTGTAGCTGCTCTTCTTTTAGTTACTTTCACTGCTTCTTCTTTCTCGGTAGGTGGTGCTGTAGTTGACGAACATGTCTTCATACCTTCATGTATGGGTGACTTCATCTTTGTAGGAATGTCAGGTGGATGAACCTATGTAGGATCTACTTCTTTGTCAGACTCGGTCTCCTTACTATCATATGGTTTGTCAGCTAACTGTAGCTGACCTTCGGTTGCCTGTTCAACCGTATCCCTTCAGATTTTTTAGACTTATCTCCATATTTAGCAGTGAGATCTTTCTTCATCTTCTTTACCTTTCTAGTTATTTTACTGATCTCAATATTTGTAGATATTCTACATTTGGCTTCTTCATATACTCCGAACCTAGTGGCAATGGGATCCTTTGGTAATGCAAGCAGTGCATTAATAGATTTCAGTGTGAAATCATGGTTTATTTCATATCCCATTGATGCCAACCATTTTATCCTAGGCTCAATTTCTTTTATCAAGGTATAATCGGTGTTGACCACAAAACATATGTCATCTTCAAATTTTTGAACTAATTCCCTCGAAATTCTGCTTCTCTTATGCATTTTGGATTGAAATTCAGTGAATTATGCATTAAACTCTAGATTCAACTTATCTCCTAACTTCTTCATCATTTCACCAATCTATTTTGTTATCGACACATTTGGTATCCAATTTACTTTTCTGGTGCCAAGCACATACTTTTGTAAATAGAGGAATATGCATGCAAGTAGAGATCTGAACTTACATGTGTTAGATTTCTTTTTCCTTATGGTCTTCATATTCTCCTGAAGTTGATGAAACAGTACCTCGGCAAGATCAACTTGGTGACCTTTCACAACAATTTTGTGTGCCATGTCTACTGTGCTGTAGGGTACGCTATTGAGTCTGCTCGATTGAATTAGCTTGTACCCGATCACATGTGCTGCAAATTTTATTGCTGGGTCCTTGATTATTGAAATCTTCAATGCCCAACCATCCCATTGTGCTCCAGTGTATTTCACAACATCTGGTCATGAAGAACTTCAGAAAGCCTTAGCTTTGTCAATTGTAGGGAGCCCAGTAACCCTACTGATTATTTTCTTGTTGACCCAATCGGTTTATCTAGCTAGAATTTGTCATTGTGATATCTGCTCAAAATGATTCTAATCCAATTCAATTTGAATGATTTCGAAAAGTGTATAAAACATGATAAACCTAATTCCTTAATCTTCTTGTAGTCTGATTTCATTTTTCCATCGGGGCCATAGAGTGGTTGATATGTTGCAACAATTTCAAAGTCTCCAACTTCTCCAATTTTGCAGTGAATATAAGACCTTATGTCTTCTGTTAGTAAAACCCTTTCTGGTATGCTAAAAAATGTGCCCATTATATCTGTCTGTGCTACGACCTTAGGATGTCACATAAAATTTGGCTCGTCAAAATTTTCCCTAATGATTAGATTAACTTCCTCTTCAACACTTTGAGTTTTTCTTGCAGACGATGTAGATGCCATAAATTAATTCTAGGGTTTCGGCAAGCAACAAGATAGGAAGTGTTTGATCACAAATGAACTTAATTGGTATCGTGAAGAGTGATGTCAGTTCGATCTATTGTAGCCTTGAATCCTTTAGAAAATCTTTTAGCTTGAACTCTGCTCTTTGAATTCTCTACTCTTCAAAATCACATTGTAGAAATGAACTCTGTTCCTGTGTATTTATAGACTTTCGATGTTCCCGCTCAAACTTTTATGTAATAAATGCTCCATCTAACTTTTGGTATGAAACAACTGTCAGCTCGGTGACAACTAAAACTTTCATCCGCTCAGTTAACATAGGATTTCTTCATTAGTTGATACATATGCTCAGTTAACCTTAGATAGCGATTACTGATGGGTAACCAACTCTCGATCTCTCTTTTACCGACTGTATAACATTGTTAGCTCATGACAACTAAACCATAGTGCATCTTTATTCATGTTGATTTGGTATAAGAACATTATGCATAAGGAACTGTATGTAAAATGTGATCTTTTGAAATATCAGTCCCATACATACCTATTTCACTTTAAGTGGAGGTACCGATGTCACCCAATCCAGTGGACGAGGTTTCACCGACAACATTACTTGACTCAACATTCTCATTAGATGCCTTCTTCCACATAGTGTTCCTTAACTTCATGATATCAGCAATAGTATATCCACTTTCAAATATATGGTTCTCATTTGGTGCTCAGTCTCTACAGTTCTTGCTTAAATGACCGACCTTATGGTAGTGCATACAGGCCATGCCAGAGTTTGTCCAATTTCTTGATTGTGCAATCTGACTCTTTCTATAACAGTTTGCTACAATGTGTCCATATCTACCACATACAACACAATTAGTCCATGTATTATAATCCCAAACATAAGAGTTGCCTTGTCTCTTCAGTTGATATGGTCTGCGTTGTGGTTTCTCCTTAGGTGTCGAGACTTGCTTCATTTTCACCTTATAGTCTCATGCAGTGTGTCCATGGTTGCTACAAGTATAGCATATTTTCTCCATAGTATTATTATTAGAAAGATCATTTTTCTTAGCTCTACACTCATAAGAAGGATGTCCAAACTTACCACAATAATAACAATATCCATTAAACTTAGGAGTAACAGGAGGTTTACCTTGTGCTTTGCTTCTACACACATTAGATGTATGTCCCAGTTTTCCACAATGATAACATGCCAATACTTTAGGTTTTTGATTTTGACTGATGTTGATTTGTTCATCTTGTTGTGATGATTCTCCTTCACTAGTGTAGCCTATACTAGCTTTATTTCCAAATCTTCTTTGATTAGTTAAGAAGTCATCAATCTTCTTGGAGTTGTCCTCAACAAGTTTCTTCATTTCATTTTGTTGCTATTGATTTTTCACTTCATTTCTCAGCTTTTCATTTTCTTCTCCAAGTCTTGCAACATCTTCTAGTTTTCTTGACAATTCTGCATTCACTCGGTTTACCTCTTGATTCACAGTCATCACTTGATTAGTTACTTGGAAATGTCAGTCAATGAGTCTTTGTATCTCACTTTCTTTAGTTTGAATTTGTTCACTCATCTATCTTTGATCATCAATTACCAGGTTTCTTTCTTGCTCGACTTGTTTTGCTTTGTTCATTATTTCTACCATTCTCACCATCTAAGATTCTTGACTGATTTGTAGTGCTTTCACTTGATCAGTTAAATATTGATTCTTTTTAGATAGATCAGTGATTATGCTTTCAGATCCATCGAAGATGCTTCCAGAACTAGATCTAATATGCTCGAATATGTCATCAATAGGTTCTTCATGATAGCCGATCTCATTATGTAGTCTAGCTAGGTTCTTTCTTTCATCTAGTAATTTCTTCAGTCCTTCCTTGGCTTGCTTATACTGTTCCACAAACATTTGCATTTGTATCTTCTGATTCTCAATAGTCTTGTCAAGCTTGTATCTCTCCATGACTTAGATCTTTACCCTTCAGTGGTTAAATTGTTCAATAAGAGAATGAGCTTTGATACCAATTATTGGAATTACGAGAGATAGGTACTGAGAGGGGAGGGGTGAATCAGTGCCTTCAAAAAATTTACTTGTAAACCTTTCAGATCTAAAACTATAAACAGTGATAACTGACCAATATAACTTGAACCTAATTGCATGAATCATTTATCCACTTAACATAAGTAAGTAAACAACATGAAATCCATAACAAAATCACATGTCATAAGTATTTTGGTAACGTAGAAACCCTTGTTAGAAGGTAAAAACTGTAGTGGGGATGACACCCACAAATTCTTCACTACTACAGATAGAAAAGGTTTGCCTATCAGGGCTACAAGTTTTAATCACTTCTGGTGATCTCACCCTGTTAGGAGTGACATGTTAGATCAGCTAGATGTACCTATTTATAGGATTTCAACAACACTAATGAAGTGTGCACTCGGTTAAGAGATTTACATAAGACTGTTAAGTCTACTTTGTTAAGAGATTTTATCAAAAAAATCTATTACAATTGTCAGAAAGCAATAGGTATTTATCTACTATTTGACACTTAATTGTCTGATACAAATCTATAAGCTCTAATAAAATATCACCTTGTGATGAATCTATGCTCTGAATTGCTTGGTAGCCGCTGCTGATTCTGCTCAATCTGAATTCTACTGTACTCAGTTCTGCTCTGTTAACTAATAGACTTGAAGATAGGCAAATGCTTCAAGTGCTTTGTGATTCATATATTAGCTCACACTAAAAATGATGTGAACACACAAATATATAGTGTTCTATTTTCGTCGCTTTAACACAATTAGGTTACACACTATAATCATAACCCTAAGATCTACGGTGTACAATAATAACCTAGATCATCTATTACAAAAGATATACATTGTATTTAATGAATATCATTAAATTAAATGTTCCTCGATCTTGGTAAAATGTTTTACAAACCGTTGTAACCGTTTGCATAGAAGAATGTGCCATTCTTGATTACTATGCCATTTCTTGTGATCCTCGGTAAACACTGTGTAAACTAAACGGTGTATACTGCGATGCTTAGTGTTTACTATCTGTCGGTGTCAATGTCTGCTAGTGCTCGGTAAACTATTTGCTGCTCGGTGTATAGGCTTTACCGACTAGTCTATTTTGCTTTATGTTACCAATTAGCTCACTGTAAGTGACCGACCGATATCTTTACACACCTTTGGTACTAATGACAACCTTAGAAGGCTCAATAGAGATAACAAAGCATTTATTGAAAAACTCACAGGCATCATCCTCCATTGTTGGCTAGTAATACCTGACTCTAAGAAACTACTTTTCTAGGACCATGCCACTCATGTAGGCACCACAAATTTTAGTGTGTACCTATTGTAAAGCTAGGATGACCTCGTTCAAATCTAAACACCTAGAGAGGATGTTGTGATATCCTTGATGATAAAGGGTGTTTTCTACAAGAGTGTAGTGGGAAGCTCTGCAAATTAGGTTTTGGTGTTGGGTGTATGTGAGGTGTGGGATATTATAGAATTTTTAAGATATGCATGAATGTCATGGTAACATAGGGACTGAGGACCAACCAAGATGCACACCATTTTTGAATTGGCATTCTCATAAGGACGCATGTGTAGCTTCTCAACTAAGAATTCATATTGCGATGAGTCATGAGGGATTTTCAATAAGGATCCGATGGTTGGCATTGCATTGGTAGCTTTATTTTGAAGCCCTTGTATCTACATGAACTGTAGACTTAGAAAGTATTCTTTTAATCTGTCCATGACCAGTTCCTTGTAGGGTAGAAGCTTGTCATCCTTTGCTTGAAATTCATTAAGGACTTGATTGATTATCAACTGTTAATCTCCAAACACTTTTAGGTCTATGATGTTCCATTAGATAGTTGTTTTGAGGCCTGAAATGAGTGCCTCATACTCTATAATGTTGTTGGTACATGGGAATCCTAATTTGAAAGATTTAGGTATGTATTCACCTTGAAGAGTGACAAAGAGGATTCCTACCCCTGATCCATGTGATGTGTAGGAGCCATCAAAATATAGCTTCCATACTGGTTATTCATCAATCATGCAAAGATGTTCATTGAGAAACTCCATGATTAGTGGATATGTATCCACCAGAGGTGCTTCTGTTAGCTGATTGGTAATTACTTTCCCTTTTATTTCTTTTCTATCTATGTACTGGATGTCAAACTTGCTTAGCAACATGACCCATTTTTCCATTCAGCCTATTAGTGTTGTCCTTGATAGTAGGTACTTAAGTGGGTCCACCTTTGAGATGAGCTTGATAGTGTGGCTAAGCATGTAATGTCTGAGCTTTTGAGTGGTAAAGACCATTGCGAGGCATGCATTTTCCATTGGTGAGTAGTTGAGCTCATAGCTGACAAGAGTTTGACTGATGTAATAGATAGCCCTTTCTTTGCTGTTATCATCATGTTGTGCTAAGAGTACCCCCAGTGTAGTAGTGGTTGTAGAGATGTATAAGATCAGAGGGCATCCTAGAACTAGTGGTACAAGGATGGGAGAGTTGGCCAAATATTATTTTAGCTTCTCAAAGCTACTTTGGCAGATATGATCCCATTTGAAGCTTGTGTCCTTATGGAGTAGATGCGTGAAAGGTTGGCACTTGTTTGCCAACTATGATATGAAACAACGCATTGATTGCAATTTACCTTGTAGGCTTCTGAGCTGCTTGAGTGTTCTGGGTGGAGGCATTTCTGTTATGGCTTTGACCTTTTTGGAATAAATCTCGATGTTGTGCCATGATACGATGAAGCCTAACAACTTTCTAGACGTAACACCAAAGACACACTTCTTTGGATTGATTTAGACAATCAAACACACACTTAAGGATGTTGAGGTGTTCTAGCCATGTCTTGGATTTTTCAAGGATATCATCCACATAGTCTTCTAGGATCTTGTGTATCATATCATAGAAGATGGCTGTCATTTCTTGCTGATATGTGGCCCATGCATTCTTTAGCCCAAATGGAATCATATTGTAGCATAAGGTACCCCATGGTGTTGTGAACACTATTTTGTGCTAGTATTCCTCAGCCATTCTGATCTGATTATACCTTGAGAAGCCATCCATGAGTGATAACATGTCATGGCCTATTGTGAGGTCTACTATCATGTCGATGTTGGGTAAGGGGAAGTCATCCTTTAGACATGCTTTGTCCAAGTCCCTAAAGTTGGTGCATATTTTGATCTTGCCAGAAGGCTTAGTGATGGGCACCATGTTTGAGATCCACTCTTAATAGTCAATAGCTCTGATGATTTTTGTTTGTAGGAGATTTTCTAGTTTTGCCTTTACCAGTAAGGCTACCTTTGGATGCATTTTTCTTAGCTTTTTCTTAACTGGTTTTGCATTTGAATCTACTACAAGATGATGGATGACAAGATTTGGATCAAACCCAGGTATGTGTGCATATGACCATGCAAAGTTGATAGTGGCTTCATTGAGGAGTGCTATGAAAGATGTCTCTTTTTCTTCTGTCAGGGATGCTACAATATATGTTATGCTTGGGTATTCTTCTTTTCCCAAGTTGATCGGCTTTTTTTCCTCGATGATGATGGATGATTTCTTTGGTTTTTAATCATGGATGGGGGGAAGAGGCAAGTCCTCATCATCTATCACCTCAGAGAGGTTTTCACCAGAAGATACACCCTTTATTTTTTCTTTTTTAGAGTCAGAATGTGCCCCAGAGGGGTTTTCACATAAGGACTCATTCTTTTCTTTTTCTTTTTCAATTTTGTGGCTAAATACTTCCTCTTCCCCAAAGTATCCCTTAGGGTCGAACTTGAAGACATGAGCTAATTCTTGTTCTTGATTTGTTTTTTGGCCTGATGCTCCCATGAATCTTAGGAGCGCTTTTGTTCTTTGGAACTCATTGATATGTGTGACGCTTGGTTGATCCTAGTCTATGAGTTTGGGATGGATGAGGAGAATTTCAATGATGTTAATGGTGATTTGCTGGAGGATAAAATTTCCCAAGAGGGTATCATCATTGAAGATGTCATCGTAGGATTTATTTTCTTCCTCTTCAGGGATGTCTTTGATTTCTACAAGGTCATCATGTATATTCAAGAGAGTGATGTTGGGTGAATTAGTGCCCCTAGTTGTGGTATTGGGTGAATTAGTGCCTCTATAATTCTATTTCTCTGTAGCATATTTATGCGGTGAAGGATATTTATCTTTGAAGTAACTAAGGAGCTCAGTGTCAGGAGGTGGGGGATCTTTGTATAGCCACCTATTGATGTCAGGGTCCATCTCTAGACTATTTATGATTCCATGGGAAACAAAAGTTAATGGCCCCAACTGCTTGATTTTAGGATCAACTTGAGTAGGTTTTCTTTGGTGGCTTGGAAACCCTTGTGTATGTGGATCAAGAGGTAGGGCGCCTACTACAAATGCATCATTTAGGCTATACTCACCAAAACCATAGTTTTTGATCTTGACGAAGGAGAGAGTAGAGGCTAGGATAGTCTCTGGATCACTATGGGATCAGGATGAGTTGGCCATAGTAGTGCCAATTTTGATTCCATGAAAATGGGTGTAATAGGGAAATGAAATCTCCAATGCATGATAGTATATGAAGGGTTGGGGATCAACATGGATGGTGATCTCAGTGCCTTGATGCAGAAATTTGAGGCACTAGTGATAAGTAGATGGTACGGCTTTGATGGAATGGATCCATGGTCGATCGAGGAGGATGTTATATGGAAGGTCTAGATCAACGATGTGGCAGATGGTGTCTTGAACTACTAGACCCAACTTGATCAACAAAATAATGGTACCTTCTGAGGTACGCTCCAAGTTATCATAGGACTTGATGGTGATAACATCATGTGATATGTCAGCCTTTGTGAATCCTACTTGCTGGATGAATTTTAGGGTACACAAGTTTAGGGTTGAACCATTATCTATCATGACCCTCTTGATGGAAAAGTCTTTGACCATGATGAAAATATGGAGAGGGAGATTATGGTCAGGCTCCAAAGCTCATATGTCAGATGTTTTGGAGGAAAGAGCACATGATGCTATAGATGTCCCACAAGGTTCTCAAAATGGATGGTATTTATGTTTATGGGGAATTATCCTTCTTAGAGGGCTCGATTGAGGATCTCTTGATGGATGGGTGGAGTGTGGAGAAGGTCAAGGATGGAGCTTTGGGAAGGTGTATTCCCAAGATGTTCGAAAAGGTTATACTATACATTATGAGCTGGCCTTGGATTAGCACCAGTGATAGATATCTGGCCTCTTCATGTGGTAACAACACATTGGATATCTTCTCCCTTGACATGGATGAAATTGAGTGTGGGATCAACTTGGGTTATGCATCTGAAAAAAAATTCATAGTTGATGTGGGCAATAGTATAGTCTTTCCCATCAGCATAGTCTCCTTGCTTACCTTTTCTTTGGTTATGGGGTGGAGGATTGGTATTGACTTGGTTCTTCCTAGCATTGTGTTGAGGGAACACATTCTGATAGATTTTTAGATTGACATTACGTGAGGGTTGGGCTGGTGTGTCCACTTGGATCTCCTTTCTATCAATGAAATTTTGGATATAGTGCTTTAGTTTCATGCACCTGAGGGTAGCGTGTCCTTTAACATGATGATAGTCATAATATTCATGATCTTTGTACCATGTAGGCTTGGGAGTTGCATCATCAAATTGATGAGTTGGAGGATAGGTAATTAGATTGGCTTTAACCATTTGATGGAATATTACATCCAGTGGTTTGCCAAGAGGTGTGAAGGTACATTGCTGATTAGTCTGGAGTCGAGGCTTATTCTGACTTGGGGTAATGGATATGGTATTAGCCTGATTTGCTTGGTTTTCTTGCCATTGATAGTGCTGCATAGGTTGTTGATTGATTTGAGGTTGTTGCTTTTGATATGCTAGAGTAGGTTTAGGACCATCCACAACAATTTGGACATGCTTAGTGTTTGTGGCTCTATTAGTGACAACATTCTTGTTCTTGTTCTAGTAGCAAGGCTTGTCATTACTAGGTTTTCTATGTGAATCATCTTTGTAGTGTCGGATGGTGCCTTCATCTAAGAGGCCTCTTTCAGTATCTATCCCTTTTCCTTTGATGTCTTTATTGGTTTGGATACAGTTCATCCTCATGAAATGAGATAGTTTAGGATGAAGGTTATCAATGAAGATTTTAGTAAGATTTTTTTTAGGTGGTTGATACGATAACCTTGTAGTGAGGTTTTGCCATCGTTACAGGAAATCAACTAGGCTCTCACCTCCTTTTTTCTTTGAGTTGAAAAGGTCTAATAAGGACAACTCATTTTCAACATCATGGGCATATTGGGCTATGAACTTCTCAGAGAGTTAAGAAAAGATTATGATTGTCCCATAAGGTATTTTGTAAAACCACTCAATAGCAGTTCCTCCCAAGCTCTTGGAGAACAAGTGCATAAGGAAATTGTCACTATACACAACCTCTTGACAAGCCATATAGAATTCATTGACATGGCTAACCAGATCTCCTTTCCCTCGATATTTTTTAAACTTGGGTGTCTCGAAGTGTTTAGCAAAGGGGATTATTGTGATTGATCTATCAAAGGGATAGGGACAAACCTCATCAAACTTGAAGGCCTTGCTCTCTGTTCTAGCCTTAAGCTCTTAAAGATCATTCTTCATTTCTTCGCATTCAGACTTGATTGGAATTGGAGTGGGTACTCCCATTGGGAAAGGATCTGATGGTGTTGGTGAATAAGGATGGTTTTGTAGAGGATATTGTGGCATAGGATATGGAGATTTCCTAGCAAGGTAAGCAGATTGAAATGGATTTTGGGGTGATGGTTGCTGGGGAGGATATTGTTACGGAGGTGCAGGGGTGTATTGTTGTGAAGGATATGGAGTTGTTTGTTTCTAATGGGAGATGATGGGATGTTGGATGACGCTTGTTATTGCTAGGGAATGATAGGATGTTGTTTCTATGATGGATAGGATGATGCTTGCTATTGTTGGGGGATGATAGGATGTTGTTGCTACTATGCTGGGAAGTATTGCTATTATGGAGGAGGCTAATGGAATGGTGTAGCTTTTTGATAGGATTGGCCTTGATGTACTTGGCTTTGAGCTTGGCTAATGTAGGTGGGATGCATTCCCACATTGCTTAGGGATGGAACAATTTTTTGGAAGATGGAGATATGAGGTGGTTGCGTGAGGTAGATGGCAAGATGAGATGAGATTTTATGTTATGGTGGTGGTACTATTTGAGAAGCGGTGGGTAGTATAGATAGATAGTTGGTATATGAAGGTAAAGATGAAGCTGGAAGAAGTTGCGATGGTTTATGTTGCACTTCTTGAGGGAAAGTGGCTTGTGAGTTTGTGGGAACAGAGATGTGTGATTGGGTTTGTATTTCTAGGGAATGCATTTGGGCTTGGGTGAGGCCCCAATGAGAGCCTGTTGGTGCTGGAAGTTGTGATTTGAAAGATGTTGGAAATGAAGATGTGATGGCGGGAGTTTGGGATGTAGATGGTGGATTTTGAGGGCCCATGAAGGGAATCCCAATTGTGAAGGCAGTTTGTTGGGCTTGTGTGTGAGAAATGAAAGGTGGAGGTGGAATGTATGCTTGGGTGAATCCTTGTTGAGAAGTGGAAGAAGGTGCTTGTGTTTCCCATGGGAAGGATGGTGCTGATGTGGAGGCTTGCTGAGTGAAGGATGGAAATAGTTGCATTGCCCCCATAAAGGATGGTATTAATGAGGAAGTTTGTTGAGTGAAAGAGGGCACTAGTACATTTGAGGTCAAATTTGAATGACCATTTGTCGGATTTGCAATGCTAATTTGTCAGCATTTCGATAGATGAGTCCGTCACCATTTTTGCGTAGGAAATTGTGACAAAAGACGTATCCATCGGTTTACTAACACCATATCACGTCAGAAACTTCCACATGGCAACAACATTATTATGACATTTTCTGCAGTTCATCCATCGGAATTCTGACACAATGACCTATCAGAAATAGACAATCTTTGTCAGTGATATGGCATTAATGTCAAAGCTTCTATCAAAAAATTTCTATTTGCGACAGTTAAACTGTCAGAAGAGCGATAGTCCTTTAGCATTTCTCCGACAGGTTTCCTTGTCAAACGTATAGCATTACTGTTGGAAGTATTGTCGTAAATTATTTTTCTTTGACATTTTATTTGTTGAATGCATAGCACTTATGTCAGAATTAATTATGAAGTGTCAAAAAATCGACGGATTTTCACATTAAAGATAAAACAGCTCAAGAGACCATCATAGGCTCTCTCTTTCTTCAGTCTATATTATTGACAGAATGTTTTACCTTTCATTAGCTCATCAAATCCAGGGATTTGAAAGAATTTAATAGAATATTTTCATGACAACGTATATTATTTAAGTTGACGTTGCATAAATTTATCTACTTCGCGCACTTGTAGACTATGAGGATGGCGATAAAGAAGCATGGCCATGGGAGGAGATGCTTCTTTATCACCATCTTCATAGTATACAAGTGCACAAAGTAGATAAATTCATGCAACGTCAACTTAAATAATATACGTTGTCAAGAAAATATTCTATTAAATTCTTTCAAATCCCCAAATTTGATGAGCTAATGAAAGGTAAAACATTCTATCAATAATATAGAGCAAAGAAAGAGACAACCTATGATGGTCTCTTGAGCTGTGTTATCTTTAGTCCTAGCTACCTGTCAATCATCAAGAATAATCACTTCCTTGCATTTATGTACACCGCATAAATTGATCCCAGTCTTGCAAAAACATTTTACACTTGTACATCTCATAAATACTGGAGGCCTAAAGTAATTTTATAGGATCATTAGCACATTTCGTGCATGGATGAGAAACAGTATCCAGAGTTTCAAGATAACCATTTTTGAGAAGAGGAATGAGTGCAGGCCAAAGAAGGGATAATTCCACAATAGAAAGGAAGACATCTTTTTAGCCTGGGTCTAGATCCTACCTTAATTGTCGAAGGATCCAGGGCCAGTCTAGAAAGATGTCTTCCCATTCTTTCTGCAAAATTGTGTCCATCCATGATCTTAGGAATATCATCATCTTTCTACTCTTCATTTGCCAAAATATATCGCTTCTTCAAGCTTGGAGAGTAATCTTATTAATAAAAGAACTCTTGCCAACATTAGGGTACCCACAGATCAAAATAGTTGATGTTATTGGTGCTTGTGCTCAAGGATATCGATTCACTATTTTGAAACGGCCAAATCATTTTTATTTCATTTGTAGAGAAAAGGAGTGGGAGAAAAGGAGTGGGTGACAGTTGATCAAGTGCGAGAGAAGGCATTGCATTTTATTTGATCATGAATGCTCTTTGAAATGACCAATCATGTTTTCTATTCAATTTTTTTTGGTGTTTTTTTTCCCATATTTAGTAGATAAAAATCATGGCGGCAGCCACTTAGCCATCTTTTTTATGTTCCAGGTATTTTACAAAGATACAGGTATGTGGATTTATCGTTCAGTTGCTTGCAGTTATTGGTCAAATGCAAATATTTTGTCAAGTTGAAAGGGCAAGATATCAGTTTGGTGTTTTTGGTTTATGTTAAAAGTTGATTTGGTAAAATCCTCAAAAAACACACTACATGTTCTAAAATGTAAAGAAGTTGAATGTTAAATGTAAGATATATATCTCATCCATAGTAATCAAAAGAAAGGACATGAAACTTATAAGGAGATTTACCAATCCAAACATATAAGCGAATAGGAAACATGATTGGTACCTTATGAATTGGTTTTTGAGGTGCACAATCTTCATTAATCTCCTAAGAACTACACCCCTCCTCACAAAAAATGCATTTAACGGATTAAAAAAAAATACAAAACTGAACCAATGGCATGTTTAGAACAAAGAAATAGATTGATAATAATATGCTAAAAATTCTATTATGTTTAATACATGCAAAAGGACCAGTCCCAAAAATTCTTAAACATACTTTATCTGATATGATAATAACATGAAAATTAAACTAATAAAGGTGTTATCTGCATTTAATCTACCAATTACTAATTACACAAAAAAACAAATTACAAAACTGAACCAATGGCATGTTCTTCGTGTGGTACAAGGAAGATTTGGTTATGAAAAAAAAAAGTGAAACGACCTCATCATTTTTATTTCGATTGGATAGAGGAGTGAAAGCTGAGTGCAAGAGAAGGTATGTGATTTCTTCATCTTTCAAGCATCTGGCATCATATATGACTGTAAATTTCAAATGCATTGCATTTTATTTGATCACGAATGCTCTTTGAAATGATCGCATTCTACTAGTGTCGTGCCCTAGCCCGTGCTTTATCTCCATTATTTGATATTACTGGTGCTTGTGCTCAAGGATATCGATTCACTATTTTCAAATGTTTGGATCGTTTAGACAGTTACATTTCCTGACTATTCCTCTAGTACATAGTTAGGAAATGTAACTATCTAATGATTATATGTAATGTTGAATGGATTAAATGCTTTATTCTTGGTAGAAGTGAATGGAAGGAATAGTGTGTATTAAATACAATCTAGTCACTTATTGAATGCTTTGGAGACTACTGGTTTGACTATCCATGCACTACTAGTGACTGAGATTCATTAAAGGATACAAAACCCTTCATTTTGGGGTTATTGTGTGTGGATTCAAATGTAGGTTTGATTTGGTTAATGTTTAGAAGAGATCAATAAAGTATTTAAAGACAATCTTACATGTTTGGAGAGGTTTGAGAGGCACTTATCATGACTGTACCCTCACAAACATCAGCATAGACTAGTTTTACTAAGTTTCCTTTCTCTATTTTGAGGTTTCCTTTCTTTGCCGCAGGGGTATAGTCAGAGGGTTCATTGACAAAATGATCCTTCAAATGGTTACTATGAATATGAATGATTTGATATAGCATATTGATCATTTTACTTGAAGTTTCAAATAGCTTGTGCAAGGGTGAAAGTAGTTTTGATCATTTTCGTGGTGAGTATTCCTCTACACAGTCAAGAAATGTAATTGTCTAATGATTATATTTAATGTTGAATGGATTAAATGCTTTATTCTTGGTAGAAGTGAATGGAAGGAATAGTGTTGGTGTTACGTTTCATTTATTATTGAATTCAATGGTTTCCAAGATGTGTTGAGGAGTTTGCTCCTTGTTTAATGTTAACTGTTCCTGGACAATCCACTCATACAACAGTGAAGTTACAAAACTGAACTGATGGCATGTTTACGACAAAGAAATAGAATGATAATAATATGCTGAAAATTTTGTTATGTTTAATACACATCAAAGGACCACATTCTAAATTAATGTCACTGAAATGAACACATTCTACTGGTGTCATGCCCTAGCCCATGCTTTAACTCCATTATTTGATGTTATTGGTGCTTGTGCTCAAGGATATCCATTTTTTTGAAATGTTGACTGTGATTATCAAATGGACAGCCCATGAGCTTCTAGCTAGGTGCCATTTGTATTGATAGCTTAGGGCATCAAATGTATTGTATCATTGATAGTTGATACTTTGTTAAAAGGAAATAGGACAAAGAATGATTTTTATTTAGTTTCTCTATTTTGATCCCTAAGTGGCTTACAACCCTAGAGAAGTATATGCAGATTTACGAATGCAGTTGCAGGATACATAGCAGCCGATAATTCATAATAAATCCATGCATCCAATTTGAATAGCAATTAATACAAAGAACTAGGGTCCTCCAATGGCCCAATCATCTAGACCTTGACTGTCCCCTCAACCAGTGACCCTTCAAAACTGGGTTATCATGCAATCAGTGAGTGATCCTTCATTCTCCTGGTGAGCTTCTAGGTAGGTGCCATTTGTATATTTGATAGCTTAGGGCATCAAATGTATATTGTATCATTGATAGTTGAGACTTTTTAAAAAGGAAATAGGACAAAGAATGATTTTGATTTAGTTTCTCTATTTTGATCTCTAAGTGGCTTACAACCATAGAGAAGTATATGCAGATTTATGGATGCAGTTGCAGGATACATAGCAGCTGATAATTCACAAGAAATCCATGCATCCAATTTGAATAGAAATTAATACAAAGAAATAGGGTCCTCCAATGGCCCAATCATCGGGACCTTGACTGTCCCCTCAACTAGTGACCCTTCAAAACCGGGTTATCATGCAATCGGTGAGTGATCCTTCATTCTCCTGGTCTGCCCTACAACCAAACATATTGGAAATACACAATACAATGATAAAAAGTCTTTCACAATCCCCCTTCCCTCAAGGAACACTATCAACCATCCCTTCCACATATCATTTCACTATTGTATGAGTGGATTGTGCAGGAACAGTTAACATTAAACAAGGAGCAAACTCCTCGACACATCTTTGTTGTAAACATGCCATTGGTTTAGTTTTGTAAATTTGTTTTTTTTGTTAAATGCATTTAAATGGAACATTAAGCATAGTAATAATATGCTCAACCTATTAGTAATTGCAGATTAAATGCCCATAACACCTTTATCAGTTTAGCATGTTATTATAAGATACTAAAGAAGACCAGCTATTTGTCAGAGAAATCTTCACTGTCCCCCACAATGAAGACAATGAAGATTGACCTCCTGCGCCACAACAAAAAACATTGTAATAATAATAAGATAGTGCCAAGAAACATTTTCACAAATATGAAACATGAGGAAAAGTAATAACATTAACAATGCCAAGATTCACAGCATTAAATTTCACCAACAGATGAGTTTCTACAGTGGGTTGCCCAGCATCAAAAATATGTTGAGTTGCATTTGAGTTGTAACTAAGAGTATCATGTAGAACAAACCCTAAACTTTGAAAGCATTCTCCAGCCTAGCAATTCAAAATTCAATCTAGGAAAGCATCAGTAAGTGAAATAAATTATAGACATCAACATCAACATCATCATAATCATTAGACATAAATTATACACATTAACATCAACATAATCATAATCATTTGGAGGGTATTCATTTTGGTCCTTGGATGGTACTATGTTTCTTGAAAGTTCTTGTGATGCTTCTAAACTTTAAAGACATATTTTATGGCTTAATGATAATATAGATTAGTGTTTTGTTTTCTAATGGAATGTTGTTGATCATTCATGGTCTTGAAGAAAATTTTGATTGTTTTGATTCTCAAGTCTTGACGTTGTTTCTCAATGTGATATAGAATGACCACAAGATGGTTTAGTTGGTCCTCTCTTTCTATTTAATCATTTGTCTTCTTCATGGTGTAAGTGTCAATATGTTATAATCCAACCAACATGTCATACCCCCACTTCTGAAAAGCCTCACAGCATGCAAATCACAGCCAAAGACTTGGGTGATCAGCATACATAAACAATGATTACCCTTAGGAATCAATGATCATTAATATTCATTAATGGCAGGCGGTGATTCCTTGGTAATAAAGGCATTGCCAGCATTCATCATCTTAACCAAGTCACAGGTGGTGATCCTTGAAATAGCACAATTAGTAAAAGGAAATAACAACATAATTCATGGGTGGTGATCCTTGCATTTGGAGCGAGGAAGAAGGAAAATTGGAAAACAAAATATGGAATAATCAGGTTGGAATTGGAGAAGAATTCAAAAATAAACTTGAATTAGAAAAAAGACAAGTTATTTGGTTCTTTGTTTGAGGCTGGGTTCCGATTCTACTTTTGTTCTCCTCTAGGTTCGACTTGGGTTCCTTTGGTAGGAACTTGGGTGTCTGGGCCAATCCTGGGTGCACTTGTAGTATTATAAATATGATACATGAGGTATTTTATTCATAATTTTATAGGCTAACTCATTGTTATGGTAACATGGGTATGACCACACTCCATGCCTTATAATGGTACTCGACATGGAGTGTGGTTCAAATGAAGTTGAACCAAATGCTGACCATGATGGCTATGATCATGATGAAGATAAATATGAATATTAAATCTAAAATATGGCTTGTAATTTGAATTTTCATTGTGAATGAAGAAACTATAGATTCAAGTTGACTCATTCTATGTTGTAGTATATTTGTTCCTTAGATCTACCATATTATATATGTGTAGCCTGTAAGGGAAATCTTCTGCTCATCCATGTATCATAGCTCGGTGAGAGTTCTTAGGAGAAAGAAAAGATGTCAGTGGGAGATGGAGAAACCAATATCAGAACACCACTTGAAGCCTTGCAATGTTGAGAGTGGGATAAAAGCTACACTTGAGACCCTATATAAGGAACAAACTTATTGAGCTTCACTTTGTTTCGAGAATAGTTTTATATTATGTACTAAACAGGGCCAACCATGTGAAGGTGGAAGCTCATTTGGCCCCCTCCCCCCCTAACATTACTTTAAATTCCCCATTAACATCTAACATTCATTCATTATTTCATCCATTAATAAAATGTAACATTCATTAATTATCACACCATAACATTCATTCACACATTAATAAAATGTGACATTCATTAATTATCACACGATAACATTCATTAACACATTATAAAATTTATGAACATTCACTAGCACATAATTAAATTCATTGGCATATAAAAATCTGTCATTATCAATTAAGGTGCATAGATGACAATCATTTTTTTTTTCTTTTGATTTCTAGTTTTTAAGATGTAATTGTTAAGATGAGTATTGATATCATCATCATGATCATCTAACCTCTCATTAGATCTCAATGCACGCCTAGTTCTCTGTTGATGCAAAGGGGGGTCATCTGCAATAACATATAAAAGGGTTAAATTAAATTTTTTTATTATAATTAAAAACATTTTAAACATTTTAAAGTATTTCAGTACTTTACAGGCCATAATTGTATAGCTCTTTACCTGATCTAGTCACATCATCAACATCGAGGTCAGTTTGTCTAGCCTCGGCCTCAACCTCAACATGCTCATTAACATCGGCCTCTACACTCTCTACAACTGCAATACAAATTGTTACATTAATCCAAACACCAATTGCAATTAAATTTGTATTACTACACCAATCAATTTAAGATGTTTACTTGTATTACTGTGATGCACATCCTCATTGTCATCAACACCCACAGGTTGTGTACGGAAAGAATCGGTAGGCTGCATTTCAATTTCATACGCATTCATGTTATCATTGTTTTCTTACTTAAAACAAATTTACTCACTTTATGTTGGAACTTAACATCAAATAAACTAATTGGTAAATAATTAAATTTGAAATATCATCTATTTAGCTTACTTACCCCGACGGATCCATCAGTAGAACCTTGTGCACTTCTTATTCTTTCTGCCACGGCTCTATAGCCTTGTTGGAAGCCAATTCTCTTGTCCTCTTTTGTGAGACTTATATTGAACTCCGCGCCCTACATTTTTGCTTGGTATTGTCAAATTTTATTTTATTGTTTCATCAAAACAAAAAAAGATTTCAAATTATAAATAAATATTTAAAGATCAAAGAATTATTTTTAGTGTTAAAAGCCATGTAAAGATTGTATTTTTCCAACACTTACAACTCGTGCAGCAAGTTTCAAATAACCGCCAGAGCCTAGCTTGCGTTGCCCGTGCTTTTGCAATCTTTCCTTTGTTGCCTTTGATGTGTCAAGCAATCTATGAAGAGATTGAAATATGTTAGTTCATATAAATATGAAGAGTATTTAGTAAACAATTACATTCTTAACAGTATCACATACCTTCTTCTGTTCTTTGGTGGTGTATTTCCTTTTTTTACTTTAGTTTTCTCATTCACTACCAGAATAATAGATTTCCACTCTAAATCAAGAATGCAAGGGGGGCGTTGGTAATGTGGGTTTTTGGTTAATGTACACTTGTACTAGTCCCTAATATACCTCAAACATATCACGGCTCTTTGAAGGAGCTTACCCTTCTCAAATGCACGAGGTCCAAACAAGTTTGTCATACTCTCTATGAGATCATCCTTTAACTTTTGATTTTGGGTTTTCCACCTTTTAAGAAAGAAAACAGTGTTAGATTAAAAAATGGATGTAATGATAACTATCCTAGCAATGATATGAAATCAAAATAGTGGATTGGGGTTTTAGTTCGGATATGATGTTTCACCCTGTACAGATGGTGGGCCTGAATATCCGCAAACACTCGTCATTAAGTTTACTATAGAAAACATCATTCCCTAAAAAATAATCATGGGATCATTAGTCGAAGGATATAATAGTATAAAATAAGAACACAATAGATATAAGCTTCTCATATTGAATGCAAGGTGTAATTAACATAGGATTGTATAGTAAAAGAAAGGTCCAATCTTTAAAGTACCTGGAAATTTTTCTATTTTCAAGGGAAGTCCTTCTTCTTCAGACATAAGCAATATGCAATCCTTCACCATTCCTATACTAGCAATACTAGTACATCTAGGAAAATCACCATCAAGTGTTGCATCCCATGTTGCATAAATTGAATCCATTATGAAATGGCCCTAAGAAAGAACACTTCAAGGGAAATAAACATATATATAATGATAGAGAAAATAAAATACCTATATGAGTAGGTGGTGCCATGGCATTTGTGGCCATGCTATGTGTTGCTGACATTGTAGGATGCAGTACATCTGAGCCTACCATTGTATGAGGCGGCGATAGTAAATGATCATTGACATGTGTTGAAGAATAAGATTGTTAGAGCATAATAAAACTAGTGATTAGCATGGACAATATTGTTAGAGAGTAAAAAAAAAATATAGTCCAACATGCGATCTACCTGAACCAATTGTAGTACCCTCATCATGGCCGCAAGGATCAAAATTACGCAAAAAAAGTTGTAAAAGAAACATATCCGCTTATTTTTTAATGACATAAAAGACTAGTATAACATAAAAACTATTATTGAACTTTTATTATAATTAAAAATTACATTAATACTTACTCAGTAATTTTGAGATAGGTGCATCAATTTAGTTGCCCTCTTTTGTGACTCAAGAGTTAGAGGGAATATAGATGCCAATTCAGCCAATCTATTTCCAATTTTGTGGAGGCATTTTTTAATTGCAGAGGCCGGCTCATCACAAGAACCTAAATCAACAACTAGGTCCTTGTCAAAGGACTCCTCTTCAGGGACTACGGGTTCCTTTCCCTTTCTCTGCTGACCACCTGTCTGTGACAATAATATTACTAACATTATTAGAATTAATCTGAAACAGTGATGAAAAGAATATAATAAAAAAATTTATTTAACATTTTTCTTCTATCTAATTTGTAGTTCAATAACAAAGAGGTTTACCTACTGGGAAGAAGTGCATGCACGATCATCATTGTCCCCACTAGGTGGTTGCTCCATATTGTGGTCCTGTGTTATTATTTAAAGTTAACCAATAATTAGAAAGGACTACATTAATAAATTTCATTAGAAGATGATGATGGAGATGAGGTGGATGGTGAGGAGACTCTCTAAATGTGGTTGGCAAAAAACTCAATTATTTAATGGTACATAGTATGTACATGCACCCTAATGATAGTGACATCATTTGTATCTATGCGATTCAAATTGTAATCAATAAGCAGCTCTTCCCCTGCACTTATTGATTTTATCACATATACAAATACATGATTTCCCTTCCGTGCCTCAAATATGCAATTGGGTTGCTTAATAGTTGACAGAGTTTGCATGCTATTTATAAAACCTACAATATTCCCTGATGCTTTTGGCCTTCTGTCAATGTATATAGCCACTCTTTTACTTTTCTCATTGTCTTTTTGTTGAATATAATTTGCTGAGACTACATACCTACACATAATTTTTTTATATTGAACAATTCGCATCCAACTTTTGTAATCGTAACAAGGTCCAACATACTCCATCAATTCAACAACTTTGTTGTAAGAGACCTTTATGCCATCCATGGAAAATAAGCCCAAACCATGTATTGATGATGGTGCAATACGATATATCTTGCCTTTAACACTAAAATTAGTGTTTATTGGAGGAAGTTCCTTGGGGACCCATTGTTTCTATAGATTTTGGTACCTAGAGGGCACCTCGATGTCACCTTTGCTCTCATCATCATAAGAAAATGACCCCCCTTGAGCAAGGAAAAATTTCATGTGTCTATTGAATTTCCTTCTAGTCTTTTGACCTCTAGTTGATCTTCTTAATTCAGACATACTAAATGACTCACTTTCTTCACTCGAGGAAGACACATCTTACAAATACCTATTCTCTCCTACCTGCACTCCATCAAATGAGAGAGATAGCAAGTAATGTGAGATATTTTGCAAAATGTGAAATACATTAATATCTATAGGGTGTATTGACTTATACCTCTCGATCCATGAGATTGTGTGGGATGCTCGTGAAAGGAGTCCGGGTACCTACATATCTAATTCAATTATCTAATGTTAGCTAAAAAACTCATGATACATATTGTGAGTTTGAAAAGAGTTCGTGCCATGTGTGATAGAACCTACTTTATCTAATATGGTGCATTGTTAAACAAATTAAGGGTAGAGTAGTTATTACTTAGTTTTTTGTGGGGGACAATGAAGACATATCTGACAAATAGTAGGTCTTCTTTAGTATTTGATGAATTTTTACCACATATACTGTTTCAAGCCTTTGAGTCCTAGAGAAGAAGAATGGTGTAAGTTGAATAGATCAGAGTTAATGGGGTGTTGAAACATGGTGAATAGACCATGATGAGATGATACTTGATGTCATGACTAAGTTTCCCTCACAAACATCAGCATAAACTAGTTTTACTAAGTTTCCTTTCTCTATTTTGAGGTTTCCTTTCTCTGCTGTAGGGGTACAGTCAGAGGGTTCATTGAAAAAATGATCCTTCAAATGGTTACTATGAATATGAATGATTTGATATAGCATATTTCTCATTTTACTTGAAGTTTGGAATAACTTGTGCAAAGGTGAAAGTAGTTTTGATCATTTTGGTCGTGACTATTCCTCTACACAGTCAGGAAATGTAACTGTCTAATGATTATATGTAATGTTGAATGGATTAAATACTTTATTCTTGGTAGAAGTGAATGGAAGGAATAGTGTTGGTGTTAGGTTTCATTTATTATTGAATTCAATGGTTTCCAAGATGTGTTGAGGAGTTTGCTCCTTGTTTAATGTTAACTGTTCCTGCACAATCCACTCATACAATAGTGAAATGCTATGTGGAAGGGATGGTTGATAGTGTTCCTTGAGGGAAGGGGGATTTTGAAAGACTTGTTATCATTGTATTGTGTATTTCCAATATGTTTGGATGCAGGGCAGATCGGGAGAATGAAGGATCACTCACTAATTGCATGATAACCCGGTTTTGAAGGGTCATTAGAAGAGGGGAATGAAGGATCACTCATTGATTGCATGATAATCCCACAAAGCATTCTTTCCTTTAATTTTCCACAATATCTCAAAGTATGATCATTGTTCTTTACTTTCTTCTATATGCTATTCTTTCTATGGTTTTTGTTATCTCAAAAATATATCAAAAACATTGCAGATGTGCATATAAAAGTAAACTATTGCCCTTCAATTGTTCCACATTGAGGCATTTCCTCTTCGGAGTATTCTCTTCATTTGTACAATATCTATAAAAAAATGGTTCCCATATTTCTTCAAGATCTATTTTAATCTTTATATTGCAATTTTGATTAGATTTGACCTATAGTTTATTTCATTAGTATTTTATAACATATACTCCTAATGTGAAATGTGGAGAGAAAGAAAGAGACACACTAGGTATGAATTACATGATATAGCCATCATCACTTAGCACTTAAATAATAAATTATGGATAGGGAATAGCCCCCTAACCTCTAGATGTTTGTTTCATGTTGGCCTCTTATTATATGCAAAGGTAGGCCTGTCTTAATTAGGCTAACAACCACAGTGTAGGGGCCATAAATTATGGAACCCAAAATAGTGCACACTTGTATTAAATTAGGTTCACTATACTACAAGGGAATGGAAACCATGCAATAGTGCCTCACGGGGATGGAAGAAACCCTTCACCAAGAAGATGGTTGTGTATGCAATATTTACTAGAGGCAAAGAACAAAATTTGGTTCCAGCAATTACTCCTAGAAGATAATGGCACCCACAAAACACTTGGAAAAGATAGCACTCACTATATCTTTTATCACTCTTTTAAAGCTGGGACAATAAATCTCAAAGATTGATCAATGAATTCTTGAACACAAAGAACCATTGACAGATATCATTCATGTGTACAATAGCCAACAACTAGTTGTTCCAATCATGGTGTCCAATAATTATGTTAGAAAAAGCACCTACAAATCCATTACACAACCATAATAGATTCAAACCATGAACTATAAGAACCTAACAATGGGACTAACAAAGATACAGCCTAAACAAATCTTGATCATATTCCACCCTATTATAAGGCCCAAGAAGTAATTTTATCTTAAAGCTACACATTCCTCTAGATGAAGCTCAAAGGTCAGGTAGCTTAAGCATAGAAATACTTGAATGAATATAGGAATAATTTGATGTACAATCATTTGCTAGCTTGGTTTGTGGGTTTTCCACCTAATATTTTCCCTTTAACCACATTTATAGTTTGAGAAAATCAGAAAAAATTGTTTCAGATTTATATTATCCTTTTGAACTAGCACACTACCATCAAAATGCATAATCATTGGTCATGTCAAGAAAATTCCTATTGATTAGTAGGATATCCTTATAAAAATTTGATGCATGGATTTCTTGTGAATTATCGACTGCTATGTATCCTGCAACTATGGAAGGAATAGTGTTGGTGTTAGGTTTAATTTATTATTGAATTCAATGGTTTCCAAGATGTCTTGAGGAGTTTGCTCCTTGTTTAATGTTAACTGTTCCTACACAATCCACTCATAAAATAGTGAAATGCTATGTGGAAGGGATGGTTGATAGTGTTCATTGAGGGAAGGGGGTTGTGAAAGACTTGTTATCATTGTATTGTGTATTTCCAATATGTTTGGATGCAGGGCAGACCAGGACAATGAAGGATCACTCATTGTTTGCATGATAACCTAGTTTTGAAGGGTCACTGGTTGAGGGGATAGCAGTCAAGGTTCGAATGATTGCACCATTGGAGGACCCTATTTCTTTGTATTAATTGCTATTCAAATTAGATGCATGGATTTCTTGTAAATTATTGGCTGCTATGTATCCTGCAACTGCATCCGTAAATCTCCATATACTTCTCTAGGGTTGTAAGCCACTTAGGGATCAAAATAGAGAGACTAAATCAAAATCATTCTTTGTCCTATTTCCTTTTTAAAAAGTCTCAACTATCAATGATACAATATACATTTGATGCCCTAAGATATCAAATATACAAATGGAGCCTACCTAGAAGCTCACCAAGAGAATGAAGGATCACTCACTGATTGCATGATAACCCAATTTTGAAGGGTCATTGGTTGAGGGGACAGTCAAGGTTTAGATGATTGGGCCATTGGAGGACCCTAGTTCTTTGTATTAATTTCTATTCAAATTGGATGCATGGATTTATTGTGAATTATCGGCTGCTATGTATCCTGCAACTCCATCCGTAAATCTACATATACTTCTCTAGGGTTGTAAGCCACTTAGGGATCAAAATAGAGAAACCAAATAAAAATTGTTCTTTGTCCTATTTCCTTTTAACAAAGTATCAACTATCAATGATACAATACATTTCATGCCCTAAGCTATCAATACAAATGGCGCCTGGCTAGAAGCTCACAGGCTATCCATTTGATAACCACAGTCAACATTTCAAAAAAATGGATATCCTTGAGCACAAGCACCAATAACATCAAATAATGGAGTTAAAGCATGGGCTATCGCACGACACCAGTAGAATGCGGTCATTTTAGTGACAACAATTTATAATCACGTCATTAAACATATATGCCAGTAATATCAACAAATGTGAATCCAAACATTTGAATACAGTGAATCGACATCCTTGAGCACAAGCACCAATAACATCAATTAATAGAGATAAAGCACTGGCTATGACATGACACCAGTAGAATGCAGTCATTTCAGAGAGCATTCATGATCAAATAAAATGAAATGCATTCAAATATGATGGCAGAGGCTCGAAAGATGAAGAAATCACATACCTTCTCCCGCGCTTAGCTTTCGCTCCTTTTTCTCCCACTCCCTCTATCCAATAAAAATAAAAATGATGAGGCCATTTCATTTCTTTTTTTTTAATCTATACCTCAAATCTGTCAGAATTCTGATGGTCAATTAAACACCCATCAAAATATAGACATCATCGGGGCCTATTGCAAAAAAAAAACACCAAATTCCTAATAAAAAGTTACCCGTCGAAAACTTCTGTCAAAATTTGGCCCCAAATGTAGTAGTGGGGGAACGATAGTGTTTCCCCTGGAAAGGATGATGTTTCTTGGCTTATGGAAGGTGGAGGAACTACTTGTGTGGTGGCTTGTGTGGGAGGTGGAGGTTGGTTTTGTGTGAAGATTTGGGCCTAAGTGATAGCTTGAGATGTTGTAGATGATGGTGGTGTTCCTATGAGGGAAAAGGGAGTGGATTGCACTATTTCTTGTGTTGTGAGACTTGCGAAGCTTCTTTGCAAGAGATGGAGGATGGGAGAGGCTACCTAAGATATTTGTAAGGTAGGATCATCGATTTGGACAATGGGGGTATATTCTTTAGCCAAGAAATGGATGGTTTTTATGGGGATGAGGGGCTAGAGATGTGGTAGAATGGAAGTACCCTCTTGTGCAAAGTTTTCCAATATAGCCTATCGATTCTGATCAATGATTGCACTTACCATTTGTGCATGCCCTGAATGGCTCATGAAGGCTTCCATGGAGAATTAAGTGGGGGGTTCGGTTGGATCTTCCCACACATTCTCAATCTGTGTGGGTTGTGGATTATAGGTCACTATAACACTATTAGGATCATTGGAATCAAGTAAACTAGTGGCCAAGTTGGGATCCATATTCCTTCTCTTCTTGGCTCATGTCTCGATAGACATGAAATGCAAATATAAGAATGAAGATGCTGATGATGGGTGGATGCAAGATGCTTCCTAAAAAATTTGAGGATGGTGGATGTGGATCTAAAGAGACTTTAAGGATGGTGTTTTATAGGATATGATGCAAGGATTTGGATCAACTGAAGGATGGTGGAATGCTGAAGGATGGTGTGATGTTGATTGGTTTGAGGATGATGGAAGATTCTAGATGATGAGGATGGTGGAAGATTATTGAGTGTCGACAATGAGTTATTGCTTCCTGATGTAGGATCAAACACTACTACATTTGGGGCCAAATTTTGACAGACATTTCCGACGGGTAATTTTTGTTATGAATTTGGTGTTTTTTTTTATAATAGGCCCTGATGGTGTCAGTATTCCGATGGGTTTTAAATTGATCGTCAGAATTCTGACAGTTTCAGGGTATAGATGAAAAAAAAAGTGAAACACCCAAATCATTTTTATTTCAATTGGAGAGAAAAGGAGCGGGAGAAAATGAGTGAAAGCTGGGTGTGAGAGAAGGTATGTGATTTCTTCATCTATTCTCCCTCTGGCATCATATTTGACTGCAAATTTCAAATGCATAGTATTTTATTTGATCATGAATGCTCTCTGAAATGACCACATTCTACTGGTGTCGTGCCCTAGCTAGTGCTTTATCTCTATTATTTGATGTTATTGGTGCTTGTGCTCAAGGATATCAATTCACTATTTTGAAATGTTTAGATTCACATTTGTTGATATTACTAGCATGTTTATTTTTTTTGAAATGTTGACCGTGGTTATCAAATGGACAGCCCATGAGCTTCTAGCTAGGCACCATTTGTATTGATAGCTTAGGGCATCAAATGTATTGTATCATTGATAGTTGAGAGTTTGTTAAAAGGAAATAGGACAAAGAACAATTTTGATTTATTTTCTCTATTTTGATCCCTAAGTGGCTTACAACCCTAGAGAAGTATATGCCGATAATTCACAAGAAATCCATGCATCCAATTTGAATAGCAATTAATACAAAGAAATAGGGTCCTCCAATGGCCCAATCATCCGGACCTTGACTGTCCCCTCAACCAGTGACCCTTCAAAACTGGGTTATCATGCAATCAATGAGTGATCCTTCATTCTCTTGGTCTACCCTGCATCCCCTTGCTCCCTTTCTTATCAGCTATATCCAATGTTTCATTGAAGTCATGACTAAGAATGAAGGTCACCTTACCCATACCATTCATGGATTTTGTCATGTCCCTTCTCAGAAGTAAGATTTAATAATAAATAAAATTAAACTATAAAAATAAATAAGTAAATAATAAAAAAATATAATATAATATTAAGTGTTTCAATTTTGAGAAGTCTTTAAAGAAATAAAATTATAGTAGATTTGTAGAGCAAGATGATAGAAGGATTACTAGCATGAAGAAACAATACAATATAATCCTTATCATTGTCATGAAGAATAAAGTTTACTTAAAACAAATATGTTTATCAACAGAGAAGAATAATTAATTATTAACTTCATCCAAGTAAGTCATGACATTGAGGAAGGATGATTAGTTGATACTGATCATTTATGTGACAGTAATGAAATAGTCTTTATTGATGACCAATCAACTAAACCAATATAAAGATACAACATTTATCATGCATGGTGAAATACAATAGGAACATCAACAGACTTAGCAAACATTACTAATTAATATTAATAGTAATGATCAATAACAACGGTTTGGTAAGAAGTAGACAAGTATGTATTAATGCTCAATATCGAGTGTTAATAGTGATTAATATTGTTGAGCATCGATAATGACAACAATTAATAACATAAGGCAGTAAACTAATCAGTATCATTTGTATAAACTAATCTAGCTATGTTATGAATATGAATGAAGTTGAACAAACATGTCTCTCCAATTACACCCATTCTCACCACACATGATATAAATTGGAAACCAATCTCATTCTACCAGGGGATAATATATGGAGGAAGAATTGATTTGAGAGAATTTGAGAAATGACTATTTAATAATTTATTCATGAGAGGAGATTGGATAATATAAATTAAGCAAGACATTTATCAGTACATGGGAGGTTGCTGGAATCAACACAAATAGTTGGAACCCATATAAAGGAAATGAATTATTACAATGCTGGTAAGCATTGTGTGACAAAAAATTATGATGTAATGTATCTCTGAGTTAAAAACTGATTCACATGCTATTATATTGAATCTTATTAAAAATAGGGAACTACAATTAGCATTGGCATTACAATTAGCCTGATTTGGGATTGATTTGATCATTTTATTTGAGATTTAGGGCATCTAGTTTAGCTAGACCATTTTTAGGTGATTATAGCCCTTATTAGGCAATACAGTGATATCATGTATCATTTCACTAGTTATCTTAATAGGATTACCTCCAAGCCAAAAGAATTGGTCATGGAAGTGGCTTAGTGTAATCTCCATCCATTTATTTTTGTCGAACTCGTGAAATTATGCAAACTTTATGATCCCTAGATCATCCAAAAATGCATAATCAAGCTTCAACTATTCATCATCATCATACATTTCTTCCAAGTCCTTGTAAATTTCTCATAAACCTATCTCCTCATACCTACAATGTATGTATGCCCTAATATCTTCTACATGAAGTACACCAGGAAGCGTATGTGAGAACGCGCCTTCAGGATCATCCTCACTTGACTTATGAGGGTGTCTTTTGAAATTATACCTTGTTATATCCTTAATATAAAACACCTTGGGTGCTTCCATTCTTAACACACTTCTAGAAATTAAACTGTGTGAGATTAAAGTAGGGTTTCACAACTACCTTCACTGCAACGTTGTAGAACTAGGGTTCACCTTCTGAATTTATAAAGATCTTTTCTCATTGCACTTTAATCACTTCACTCCTTCAGCTCCAATAATCTTCTTACAACTTCTCTCTGATTGGAATGGTGACAAAATCATCTAAGTGTCACAAGTTATACTATACAAAACACAAAAATCTATGCAACTACATAAAGTTGTTTCAGTCCAGAAGATCTACAAATCTTCTATGACCATAGATTCAAGAATGTAGATGCATGTGGTGACTACTAAAGTCATAACATATCTAAATATATTTGTATTTGAGGTTTCATAGCTCCAAACACTAATTCAGGGGGAAATGGGATTTTGGTGTCATTTTAGCAATGCTCCCCTTAAGGCCTGCAAGGCCCTTCATACTGATAATGCAAAATTGAACATTTATAATTGTATATAGAATACTAAGTTGGGGCTTTCCCGGGCAGCGTCTATACAACCCAATATCAGATACTGCACCAGAGCTTGGGAGTTGTTATGTACAAGGGTAGCATGATAATGGTTTGTAAAGTTGAGCCACACCAACTCTCAACATATACAAATGCTTTGATTTTTTATGAGTTTGATGAGCATGTCAGAAACTAGAGATCTTTATATGAAGTAGTTGTATCACCCATAAATTTGTTTCCTGGAGTAATTTGTGTTGGGGGGATTATATTTGGGTAATTCATAAAACCCAAGGCCATATAATTTGTATAGATATAGATAGCGGGGAGCTGAAAATAAGGCCAGAAGTTTACCCGTTTATGTTCAATGTCAGAAAATATCTATCCATGCTGCTGAGCTTTTGCCCATCCTCTTTTGATCTAGGGCTCCTTGATCAATGAAATCTATCTATTGCTCCATCAAGATTTAATGATGTTGAAGCTAGAAGTGTAGTTACAGAAATATATACTGAAAATGCTATTCATGACTATACAACTAGACTTTGTAATCTTTGTCAATGTTTCTTTTAGCATGTGTTAAAATTAGAGCTTTCAACAGAGTCATATATCCAAAGTATGAAAGCATTTGATCATTGTCTCAAGGAAATGAATGTAGACTGTTTCATGGATGTTATGCAGCTCTTTTTTGAACTGTTCTGCTTTGTTTTTCATGAAGGAAATGAATGTAGACTATTTCATGGTTGTTTTGTAGCTCTCTTTTGAATTGTTCATATGGATCATTTTATAAAAGGATTCAGGCTCTTTTACAATTATGTTTATCTAATCAGACAAGATTTTTGATGCAAGACTATAAAATATTTTATTAGATGGAACAAAGAATTTTATTAGACAGAACAAAGACATTTTTTTTAATAAATGAAGGCTTTGTCATAGCATCTAAGTCAAACTAACATACAATAAATTTCAATATTTCTTTGAATTATGATATGTAGTTTGATGATGAGTTTTATATGATAGGTTATTGGTCAAAATTGGTGTAATTTATTTTAATGGGAAACAATATTTGACAATGAATTATTTGTCTCTTAATGAGTAGATTAAATTAGTAATAGTGTCCTTGTGATATACAAAAGAGGGTATGATATAATTAGTTTGTCTTATCATCTTATCATATTAACAATCTAATATCTTATTATTCAAAGATGGGAAATATATTTTTGAAAATATTGCACATTCTATTAGATAAACAACATATGATATTGAAAATTTTATTTTTTTATTTGAAAGAAGTATAAAAAGAAAACTAAAGGGAAGCACAAAAGTAGCTGTAACACTTACAGATGTAACATTAAGTTGTAAACAAAAAGCATTGTTGTTATTTCTGAGGCATTGTAATCCTTTAATCATATAATTTTTAATTGTGTTTTTTGCAAAAGAAGTCTACTCTATCTTTCTGTCTGGGCTGAATACTTGAATTCAAAATAAGAGTAAGTGCATGTTTGATATTATCGCGGGTTGCATTAAAGGTCTATGTAAAGGTCATAACTATTTTGATATGGACCTGTGCATGATTGACAATATGCATAGAAATCATGGGAAGTGTGAGTGATTACTGCTTAGTACTCACAACATGCTACATGTCCTGTTGTTGTAAGTAAAAAGGGGCCATGCTAAGGCTTTTCAACTTTCTTCCCTCTTTGAAACACTTTGATAAAGCTCGTAATTAGGTTTCAAGTCATGAGTATAGTTTAATGGACTAGCTAAATGAGAGTACTTTTTCAATTTTTCTTATTGGGCATGCATCATCTTCAGTCTTGAAGTTACAACAATTAAGCATGTTGCATAGCTAGGCATCAGTCTCTGGATCCAATCTATTGTAATAAGTCTGTTAGGCACAAAAAAAAGATCAGGTAGATTCATTGATTTATTATTTTCAGTACTAGAGATCAATGGAGAATTGAAAATGATAGAATCTGGTATGATCCAGAGCACCTTTGGATAGGGCCAAATTTAGAAATGTTTGTTTGTGGGTTGCTTCTGAAGGCAATGAAGTGTTCTTGAAGGAGCTTCTTGATTAAGACCCCCCTCATCCTCAACATGGTCTTCATCACCTATAGTCTCGATTTCATGGATAGGGGACATGTAAATATATTTAAATACTTCTTCTACCACAATGTCACCCTTAAAATTATGGTCCTCCTGCTCCATCTTCTTGATCTTCCTCGCTAAAGTGGATGAATCCTTTCCATTCTCTAGTCTTTCATCCCTCTCTTCCACACTCACTTATATTACTAATATATCCATTCCTTTTTTAACTTAAGCTTGTGCAGAAAATGTGTTCACAATCGAGTTTGTTGTATTATGCTTTGTTTCCTCTATGATATTTTTGGAATCTCCACTATTCCTATCCTTACCAACAATTCTTAAACATACTTTATCTGATATGATAATAACATGCTAAACTGAACCAATGGCATGTTCTTCATGTGGTACAAGGAATATTTGGCTATCAAATCTTCCTTCATAAAAGATGAGCGTGAGAGAAGGTATGTGATTTCTTCATCTTTGATTGGTATCTTTGATGGGCAATGTCGTTCGAGCCTCTAGCATCATATTCGACCACAAATTTCAAAAGCATTGATTTTTATTTGATCATGAATGCTCACTGAAATGACCGCATTCTACTAGTGTCATGCCCTAGCCCGTGTTTTATCCTCTCAACTTCCCCAACCACTCCTAATCGGTTAGAGGGATTAGTTGAGTGTTTAGACACTAAAACTTCTCATGCAACTCCCAAAATTTCACATAGAAAATAAAATTAAATCCATTTATGAATTAGATCTAGTATACCAAAGGACTACTCCCAACAATTCTTAAACATACTTTATCTGATATGATGAATTGTTAATAAACGTCTAATATACAATGGTCATGCAAGAATGTGGTCATTTTAGTGAGCATTCATGATCAAATAAAATGCTTGTGCTCAAGGATATCGATTCACTATTTTGAAATGTTTGGATTCACATTTGTTGATATTACTGGCACGACCATTGTATATTAGACCTTTATTAACAATTCATCATATCAGATAAAGTGTGTCTAAGAATTGTTGGGACTAGTCCTTTGGCATACTAGATTTAATTCATAAATGGATTTAATTTTATTTTGTATGTGAAATTTTGGGAGTTGCATGAGAAGTTTTAGTGTCTAAACACTCAACTAATCCCTCTAACCAATTAGGAGTGGTTGGGGAAGTTGAGAGGAAAGTTTTCAAACATTCATATTCACTTATTGAATGGTTTGGAGACTACTGGTTTTACTATCCATGCGTTACCAATGACTGAGATTCATTAGAGGATACAAAACCCTTCATTTTGGGTTATTGTGTGTGGATTCAAATGTAGGTTTGATTTGGTTAATGTTTAGAAGAGATCAATAAAGTATTTAAAGACAATCTTACATATTTGGAGAGGTTTGAGAGGCACTTATCATGACTGTACCCTCACAAACAGTGGCATAGACTGGTTTTACTAAGTTTCCTTTCTCTATTTCAAGGTTTCCTTTCTCTGCCGCAGGGGTACAATCAAAGGGTTCATTGACAAAATGATCCTTTGAATGGTTACTATGAATATGAATGATTTGATATATCACATTTCTCATTTTACTTGAAGTTTGGAATAGCTTGTGCAAGGGTGAAAGTACTTTTGATCATTTTGGTCGTGACTATTCCTATACAAAGTCAGGAAATGTAACTGTCTAATGAATATATGTAATGTTGAATGGATTAAATGCTTTATTCTTGGTAGAAGTGAATGGAAGGAATATTGTGTGTGTTAGGTTTCATTTATTATTAAATTCAATGGTTTCCAAGATGTGTTGAGGAGTTTGCTCCTTGTTTAATGTTAACTGTTCCTGCAAAATCCACTCATACAACAATGAAATGCTATGTGATTGACAAATTCTATTTTTTCCATTTGATAACCATAGTCAACATTTCAAAATAGTAAATTATCCTTGAGCACAAGCACCAATAACATCAAATAATGGAGATAAAGGATGGGCTAGGGCAGGACACCAGTAGATTAAAATTGAACCAATGGCATGTTTACAACAAATAAATAGAATGATAATAATATGTTGAAAATTCTATTTTGTTTAATACACGCCAAAGGACCAGTCCCAACAATTCTTAAACATACTTTATCTGATAGGATGAATTGTTAATAAAGGTCTAATTTTGTAGATTGCTAGCAGGAAGGGAGATTTGACCTAGCTAAATCTTCCTTGTACCACACAAAAAAGTGTGTGATAACTATGTCTACTCCAACCTTAATTGTTTAAGAATTCATCATATCAAATAAAGTATGTTTAAGAATTGTTGGGAGTTCTATTACACCTGTGTTGTAAACATGCCATTGGTTCAATTTTGTAAATTTGTTTTTCATGTTAAATGCATTTAAATGGAACATTAAGCATAGTAATAATATGCTTAATCAATTAGTAATTGGCAGATTAGATATAGATTAGACCCAAATACCAGGACTATTTTGATATGTGGGTACCCTAATGTTGGCAAGAGTTCTTTTATTAATTATGATGAGTTTTATCATTCCCATCATGTCCCATGATTGCACCATGTGTACCCTCAAATATAGGATGTAAATCATTGTTCTCTTCTTGACCAAAGGCTGCCATATCTTGAGGTAGTGGAGTTATGTCACTGTTATGAACTCAGAATTATGGTCATACCCTGGTGAAAATTTTTAAATGGATACAAGCACCTTTTTTGTGCAATGGTCAGGCCCAACCTTTATATCTTTAATGCCAATGCTAGATGCCTCTTCTTTATTGATTAATCCATGTGACAAATCTGTAGACATGTGAGAATGAGGAAAGGAGCCTCTACTATCCAAATTCAAAACTTGGGACTTTTCTTTCCTTCAATCATCAGATTCACCACACACCACAAAATTTAGATTTTCCTCATCTTCAAATTCACCACACACCACTTCATGTTCTTCACCAATTGCTAATTCAAAATCAATCTTTGAGCAATCTGAATACTCATCAAACCTCTCTTGAATGTCCTCACTACAAGGCACATGTCACCTTCATTGCATCTTCTTTTTATTTCATGTTTTAATCTTTAAGAACTTGATCAAGAACATATATCACAAATATTGCTAATTAAGGTTGGCAGGATGATTATGCCTATCCTGAAAAAAGACTATCAAATCATTATGCTTTCAAATCAATTACCTATCGACGTATCCCTTGCAAGGGAGAGAAGCCAAACACATAAGAACATGCACATAAACACGGCAACTGAAAAACTTAAATGGAATACGCCAAGAAGTACCAAATGATGAATGCTCAATTTTTGTAATGGCCAAGCATCAGAACCATCCATTTCTGTAACTTGATTTTCTAGTCTAAATGATTTTTCTATAGTCGTAATGATTTTTCTAGAACTTGATTTTCTAGTCTTAATGATTTTTCTATAGTCCTAATGATTTTTCTATAGTCCTAATGATTTTTCTATAGTCTTAATGATTTTTCTTTCATCCTAATGTTTGTTGCTCTTGATAAATTAGGCCTTGCATTTGAATTTTTGTTCACTATTTTATTTCAACTTGATATTTCATTCATTTTTCATATACAGAGAGACTACACATGCTAATAAAAAAATGAGCTATTTGATTTAGGTTAACTATTCATGATTGTAAATGGCCAATATTTATGATGGTACTCCTTGGTGTATTCCATTTTAAAATAATCATGTTTCTATGGCTATGATAAATGTCCCTTTGTGTTGAGAAAATTAGAGTTGAAAAAATGGTTGTTCAGTGTCTGTATCGGTAGGTTGCAAACAAATCATCCTTCTTCCACCAACACTCTAGTCAATGTACAAGTAACGAGTCATTCCATTCAAGAAAGACCATGTCTGACAATATCAACCCAGAACAAAATAAGGAGTATGTAGAATTTAGTGATTTTATCTACCAGTAGAGCCACTTCATATGCACAGGTGATGAACATGCATATTTGCCTAAAAACTACTGGGAACTTACCCAGCAACACATGTACTATTGTGAAAATAACCACAAATCTATTTGCTGTTGGGTCTAGCTCCCAGTATTGCTTGGTCAAATATGCATGTTTTTCACCTATGCATATACCTTCTATGATCAACTCTTATATGCACAGGTGATGAACATTCAGATTTGCCTAAGCAGTACTGTGAGCTTTCCTCCAACACATATACTATTGTGAAAATCATCACAAGTCCATTTATTGCAGTAAATCTCACAGTACACATGTTTGGAGGTCTAAAGGAAACAAGAGAGTTTGACGAGTCACAAGTCTTAAGATTGTACTTAATATAGCCAAGCTTCATTCAATGGTACATTCAAACATGAAACAAACCATTCTTAAACCAGATTAAAGTAGTAAACCAAAGGACATACTGATTATAAGTAAACTAGTAAACCAAAGGACATGCTTTTACTACTAAGTCTCTATTTGTTGGGCATACTGATTATAAGTACTTGACATATATCACAAATTTTTCTAATTAAGGTTGGCGGGATGATTGCGCCTATCCTGAAAAAGGACTGTCAAATTATTATGCTTTCAAATCAATTACCTATCGACGTATCCCTTGCGAGGGAGAGAAGTGAAACACATAAAGAACATGCACATAAACACGACATCTGAAAAAATTAAATGGAATACACCAAGAAGTACCAAATGATGAATGCTCAATTGTTGTAATGGAAAAGCATCAGAACCATCCATTTCTAGAACTTGATTTTCTAGTCTAAATGATTTTTCTATAGTCATAATGATTTTTCTAGAACTTGATTTTCTAGTCTTAATGATTTTTCTATAGTCCTAATGATTTTTCTATAGTCTTTAATGATTTTTGTTTCATCCTAATGTTTGTTTCTCTTGATAAATTAGGCCTTGAATTTTAATTTTTGTTCACTATTTTATTTCAACTTGATATTTAATTCATTTTTCATATACACAGAGACTACACATGCTGATAAAAAAATGAGCTATTTGATTATTCACAATTCATGATTGTAAATGGTCAATATTTCTGATGGTACTCCTTGGTGTATTCCATTTAAAAATAATCATATTTCTATGACTATGATAAATGTTCCTCTGTGGGCCTATGAACTGTGGGCTTAGTTCCATGTTTTCTTTCATTCTTGCATTTGAAATGTTAAATATGGGCTGCATACAGAGGTATTATGTGTATCATTGTTGGTGATTATTTAATTGCAATATTTTCTTTTTTATTTGTTTTCCTTTGTCTTTTTGTTGTTTCTTTTCCATTTCTACAATATGGACATGTACTTTTCTTTGAGCACTGTGCTTTATGTTGTGGGCTACAAGGCAGAGCCATTAGGCCTCTGTGACAGTCTGAAGCTATTTAGCCTATTGATACCCTTGATATTTTGGACCACCCCTTGGAGGATAGGAACATCATAGAGATGCTCAATATTATTACCTTGGCTCATTTGAAGGTGGTTGTTTTTCTTTTCCTTGATGTTTCGGGGTCTTGTGGTTATAGTATTGCACAACAAGCAGCTATGTTTCATAATATAAAACCTTAGTTTGACAATAAGCCTCTTATTGTAGTTTATAATATGATTGTTTTGCAACCACTAGAGACTACTCTACAAGCTTGAAGAAGCGGTATATTTTGGAAAATGAAGAGTGGAAAGAAGATGATATTCCTGAGATTGTGGATGGACACAATGTTGTAGACTTTACTAATCCAGATATCTTGCAGAGGCTTGAAGAACTAGAGAGGGAAGAAGGGCTTAGGATGGTAGCTGAGGGTGATGAGGATGATGAGATGGGGGAAGTGAAGTTGAATCCTAATGAAAAGGAAGCTCTAGTTGCAATTAGGAAGAAGAAGAAGATGCTTATCGTCGAACACAGATTGAAGAAGAGTACTATAGAGAGCACGCCTACCATACCAAGGAAGTTTGACAAGAACAAGGAATATGGCGTAAATAGAATGGGAAGACATATTTCTAGCCTAGGCTTGGATCCTTCGACAATTATCTTGATAATAAATGAAGCAGATGAGAGCTAAGCAATTAGCTTCCAAGAAAAATCTCGTAAATGAACTGTGGGTACCTTAATTCCTATACCCTCTATGCGTACCCAAAGGATATATTTGAAACAACAAGGGTAAGGCTTAAATATATCCTTTGGGTAGACATAGAGACCACATGAATTTGGGTAGTCATAGTTCATTTATGGGATTTTTCTTGGGAAGCTAATTGCTCATCTGTCATCTCTACTTCATTGTTATGAAGCTAATTGTCGTAGGATCCAGGCCCAAGCTAGAAATATGTCTTCCCAAACACAAAAAAAACATGCACATAAAAATGACAGCTGAGAAACATAAATGTAGGCATCATGGTCATAATTATTTGGAGACAACATAATTGAGTTGTATACCCAGACGATGCAAAGAAACTACTACTCCTCCAGTTCCAGAGGAGTAGTGGTTGTTTTGCATCATTTGGGTATACCACTCAATTATGTTGTCTCCAAAAACTTGTGACCATGATGCCTACATTTATGTTTCTCAATTATTGTGTCCTAGGACCCCTTATGACCCTTTATGACCCCTAAGAATACACATCTTAGAGGTCTTAAAATGTTGTAAAGGGTCATAAGAGGCTCCTAGGAGGGGCCAGATGAGCTTCCACCTTCACGTGGTTGGCCTTGTTAAGTAGAGAATGTTAAACTATTCTCAAAACAAAGAGAGGCTCAATAATTTAAGGTCTCAGTCCACGGAGATGGTGAAAAATGATGAGAATCAATGATGGAGAGTTTTTAGATATTGAGAAGACATCTATGCAGTGGAGGCCAGAAGGGATTTTTATGGAGATTTTATAGATGTGGAAATTTGATAGAGAGGGTTTCCAGATTGAGTACTAGTGCAGAGATGATGATTCAATACTATGTCTATAAAACCTTCACAAATATCCCTTTTTTGGCCTCCACTCATACCTCTTCTCAGAATCTAGAAACTTTGGATATTGTTTCTCATCCATGCACGAAATGTGCTAGTGATCGTATAAAATTACTTTTGTGAGACTGGGATCAATTATGAGAAGGTAAACAACAAGATAATTTTATTGTATCTTTCATTTCTTTTATCCATTCATATTTTTTGCCTTCTCTTATATTGGATACTGTGCAGTGTACATAAAGCCAAGGCGGTGATTATTCTCAACGATCGACAAGTATAAGTCTTCCAACCCTTACCCAGTAGCTAGGACAAAAGATAGCAGAGCTCAAGAGACCATCATAGTTGGTCTCTATCCTTGGTCCATATACTGAATTTTTTTTTTACATTTTTTTAGCTCATCAAATGCGGTGATTTGAAAGAATTTAATGGATGATATTTTCATGTATAACATATATTATTTTAGTTTGATGGTTAATGAATTTATCTACTTTGTGCACTTAAATACATCGAGCACAACCATAAAGAAGCATCCCCTCCCATGGCTTGAGTAATGTAGGTTATGGGAGGAGATGCTTCTTTATGGCTGTGCTCATAGTATACAAGTGTGCGGAGTCGATAAATTCATGCAACATCAACTTAAATAATATATGTTATCATGAAAATATTCTATTAAATTCTTTCAAATCCCCTCATTTGATGAGCTAACAAAATTTAAAATGTTTTGTCAGTATATGGACCAAAGATGGAGACCAACTATGATGGTCTCTTGAGCTTTGTTCTTTTTACTATGCCCATCCGTCGCTTTTTCAATAGGTAGTAAAGCTTTTATGACATACGTGCTGTATGTCTGATGGATTGTCCTGTCAGTAGTTTATTACAAATCGTTGGATATCTGATAGGAAAACCGTCGGAAGGAACCCTAATCTAATAGATATGTGCAATAGGATGGCTATACCTCCGATGGATTGTCCTGTTGGCATTTACTACATATCCATTGCGTTTCCAACCAATGAAATGTCGCAAAAACCATTTTTCAATAGATCGGTCACATAGTAAAATTGCTATTCATGTGGCCAATTCTGATGGGTAATGATGTCGGAATACTGATGGTTATCACTTTCATTTCCATTTCCAATGTAAAAATACAGACGGACACATGTGTTGAAGTTCTGACAAATAGGCATTGCAAATCCGACACATGGCCGTCAGAATGTGGCCTCAAATGTACTAGTGAAAGTGGATAGGATTGTCAACCTAAGATAGACTGTTGATCTTCAGAAGATGAGATTATTTCCAGTGTATGCTAATCTCTTGCTTGAGATGATGAGGTCTACAATGACAAGTATGAGATGCCCTAGACAATGCTTAGTCAAATGGTAGTGTTGGGATGATTATGATTTGAGATAAGGATTGAGGAACTCAAAAGATATGACACTAAGTGTTTTGGATTTGGATCACTAGATTTGGTTTAGGGATGATGGATTCTTACTTGGATGTTGGATTCTAATTTTGGGATCAAGGATGATGGATTCTAGATTAGGATTTGGGATGATGGAGGATGACTGAATGACACTATTCTAAGAGGATGACCTAGTCTGAAAGGATGATCTAGGATGCAATCTAGGGAGATGATCTATGATGCAAGGATGCAATGAAGAATGGTTTAGGATGCAACTAAGGATGGATGATGATGCAATAATACAACTAAGGATGATTTAGGATGCAAGGATGTTGAGATAGGATGTTGGATTCTGAAAGAATGATGTATATGCGATGGGCCAAACTAGTCTTCACTCTCTAGATTGACATAGCGATGACTGACCTAGAATTGGGCTGCAAATTGTTTCACTCTTGCGTTGTAACCCACATTATCGAGTTTCTCATGATAATTAGTTTCTTCTTGGATTGCCTTTAGGGAAGGTTGGTGATCTTTTAGGTCTCTTTCTGCAATATTATTCTCTTGATGGACTCAAGAATTGGGTAGGTTGGCTTTCTTATGCTTGATTGAATCAGACATAGTTTTGAAAGATTTGGCAATTGGATTGAATCAATGCTTCTGAATGACTTGATCTATTTTTGATAGGTTCCTAATTTGGCTTCCAGTTTTTGCTTTGTCTCCAGTGGAAAAGGATAAAAAGAGTCAAAAGATATTTTGAAAGAAACCCCAACAAAGGACAAAGCAATTTTTTGGGATACAAGCAAGTGAGGACCAAAGATTCTGATAATGTTTCCATAAATGTGTATGTTCTAGTAGATGTTGTGCACTGAGTTTGAAACATCATAAACACATCAATAAGATCTACCTAAGGATGGGCTAGTATCATAATCTTTGCCCACAACTTGGTACGCCAAAAAGGGATACAAATGGTGAGTAATTTTCAATTGATCTAGGAAACCACTTGGATCGATCCTTGCACAAAGATTTTGATATCTCCAAGAGTAGATTAGGAAGCCTCTGATTTAACAAGTGTCTAGTTTGGTTTGTGGTGTCCTCCCAATTGGTTTTTATGTGTGTGCCTCACTTAAGAGCCTAGTTGACCATGGCAAAATAGTAGGGATATTCACCTACCTCATGCTACCATCAACACACATTGCCCGAGCTTGAGGGGATGAAGCGAGAGTTTTCTCAATGCTTTATTTCTATATCGGTCATGGAAGTACCAGTTTGATTTCATTCTCCAAAGAGGAAGCACTTTTCTCTTCAGACATGCCTCTCTAGAAGTAGAACACATGAACTTGTTCGAGTTCAGTTTGTTTTACGTCACTTAGTCTAAATAGGGTTTTGCAGATTTTGAAAGAAACTCCTAGAAGAACACCATCAAGAGTTCTTTTTCCAAATTGATTTAAGTGTTTTTATATGCCAAAACCTTCAAGCACATATGTTTATTTTTTTTATTTTTTTAGTCCTTGAAAGCAAAAAAGAAATGTCTTTGAAAGTTGTTAACAAGTGTTTTACCCTTTTTGCATTCAAGATTGAGTTTGCTCTTTAGGATCCTAATTGAATTTGATTAAGGAATGAAATGTGCTTTGTTTTCACTTGGTTCATTCAAGATTGAGTTTTTATTTAGGACTATAATGTAATGAATTTTGATATTGAATTTTATTCATTTCTTTAGGGTCATTCAAAATTTTGTGTTTTAGGATTCACTTTTAGATCCAAAATAAGGTGTTCCTAGATTTCCTTAGGAATGCATAAAGCCTTAAAAACACTTAAGATTTTGTAGATAAAGTTTATTTTAGCCAAGAAAAATGAATCAATATTTATTTAGGAAACTTTAGGATTGATTAGGAACTGTTTAGGAAAGACGTGCATATTTACTCCTTTTTAAACACTCAAAACTTGAAGTGTTCCTAGATTGCATGAAAACCATAAAATTCTTAAGTTTGGATTAATGGAGTTCTTTTTAGCAAAAAAAAACATTAAGAGTGATTTTTATCACTTTAGGATTGATTAGGATTGATTGGGAAACATTTAGGAAAGATATGCAGTTTAGTCCTTTTTAGGCATTCAAGAGTGAATGAAAGTTCATTTTAAGCCCAATAAATGAGGTTTTTTAGTTCCTAAACATGCAAGAGGGTTAATGAGCATTAAATGTTTGATGTTTTAGTGATCAAATTTCTCTCCAAGGAGTACCTGAAAAAGAATGGGGTTAGAACTTACAAGTTTGAAGCTTAGGGTCACTAGGAGCCCCAAACGGACCCTAAATCAATAAAAACCATGTTTAGGGCCCTTTGCTTCCCATAAGACAATGCATACCAGGTATTTTTCAAGTTTCAATGTCGTACGACATTACATAAGTTCCCAAATGACAATACGTGAGTACCCATATGACAATTTATGCTAGGAGGTAGGAAAAGGCCCAAAATACATGCAAAATGGATCAAACAAAAATACACATGTTACCATACAAAACTTGGGGGATTCCCATATGAAAATACATGCTAGTGAAGGAATTTTGTATGACTCTACAGCTAAGGATGTTTGAGATGTTGAGAAAAAGTGAGTTTTTGGGAAAAAACCCCTAAAAATGCAGTTCGAAGAGCGTGGTGGGGTCGCATCGGGTGTGCCAAAATGTGATTAGTGCAAACCTAACCTGTTCGAAGCATGCATAGAAATTAAAAAATTAGTCTAAGAAGCATAAACCTAACATATAGTAAATCTATTTGCAAGACACCTCAGATAGAGCTTAAACAGGAGCACCCTGTCACTCTTTGATTTGCTCTTAGATTAGGGATGTGGGTGTGCTCTTGAAACACTAGGAGAATGTACCCAATGATGTTTAGGAAGTTTTAGGATCAGTTAGGGACCATGGATACCCAATAGTGGCACAAAATTAGGTATGGTGAACCTGATTTTCCCCTAGAACCCCAAGGAACCAAATGAAGCTAGAATGCAGATTTGAGCTAGGAATGCTTATGCTAAGTTGATTTTAACCAAATATAAGTGTGATATGATGAAAATGATATGCAAAGAAATGAAGTAAGATATGTTAATCCATTAAGCTAAGATAGTGTGAGTTAAGAATGTTATATCTATTTGAGCATTAGATGTTGTCATTAGTATCAAATTAGATCAGTCGGTAAAGCACGGAATAACAAGCTATAATATGCTAGTCAGTTGAACAAACAAAGCCTTCATACCGAATAGTCACAAGGTAGAACCGAGAGCTAAAAGGAATAGGGTTTAACTAGGAACCAGAGAATGTTTACCAAGCATCAAAGTATACCATGTACCAAGCACCGAGCATCAGTAAACATCGAGAAATGTACACACCGAGCACCAGTGTATTCACCGAATAGAAAAGGTTGTGTTTACCGAGTTATTTAGGAAATGAAATAATATTTAGGGATGGCACATTAATTTATGCAAATGGTTACACGGATCCACAATTTTTTTTTACCAAGATCAAGGGTTATTTGTTGTGGATGTAATCATTAAATATTGTGACGATTCCTATGTAATAGTCAGATCTAGGTTAATTTTGTACATTGTAGATCTTAGGTTTTCTAAGATGTTGTAAACCTAATTAGGTCATGGAAATCATAGCAGTTTGCTATATATTTTTAATTGATGTCATTTTCACATGGATATGAAGAAGGAGATCATGAAGTAGTAGCTACCTTCAAGACATCAAAATTCATACAAGGTTTGCATGAAAGAGTAGTTATTAGAACAAGTAGTTAGTTTTATTTAGAAAAATTCAAGGCTATCGAGTAGAATAGAGTACAGTTTACTACACATAAAGGTGATATTTATTCAGTATATCATAGATCTGATTTAGACAAAGTAAAGTTACCATTTACATATATTTTCTTCTATTCTCTAATCATTATAGCAGAGTTGTAAATCTCTTAACAGAGGACTTAACAGTTTGATTGTAAATCTCTTAACCGAGTGCACACTTAAGTAGTGTTGCTAAATCATTTAACAAGGTAGATCTAATCGATCTGAAGTTACTCCTATCAGGGTAATATCACCAAAAGTGAAGAATTTATTTACTGCAATAGTGAAGAATTTGTGGGTGTCATCCCCACCACATATTTTACCTTCTAACAAGGGTTTCTGCCTAACCAAAATACTTGTGTTATATGTCACATTTCATGATTGATTTATTGTTTGATTTTATGTACTTTACATTTACAAAGTTATTTGAATGAATGTTGCAAACAATGGATTCAGTTGGTTAGTTAGTCACTATTATTGTAGTTTGAGTATTCCGTTAAATTTTTTGAGGGTACTGATTCACCCCTCCCCTCTCAGTCCCTTATCTTTCCTATCCCAACAATTGGTATCAGAGCTAGATCTCTTATTTGGAAGTTTAACTACTGAAGAGGAAAGATCTCAGGATGGAAAGATACAAGTTGGACAAGACAATTGAGAACCAAAAGATTCAAATGCAAATCTTCATTGAGCAATACAAGGAAGCTAAGGATGAGTTGAAAAATTTAGTGGTTCGGAGAAAAGATATGGCTATTAGGCAATGTGAGACTGATTAGCATGAAGAAGAAATTGATGACCTATTTGAGAATATTGGATCCATTTCAGACAGTATATCTGACATTTTTGAAAGTGCAATCTCTAATTTATTTGAGAAAAATCTTCATCTGACTAAACAAGTTAAAGCCCTATAGATCGGTCAAGAAGCATAAATGGTAAGAATGATTGATGTGATGAACAATGCAAGGCAAGATGAACAAGAGAGAAATTTGGCTATTGAAGATAGAAGGAAAATGATTGAGAAACTACAAGAGAAAGAATCTGAGACTTATCGAGCATCGCTTTGAGATATCTAATCAGATGGTTGTTGTAAGCCAGGAGATCAACCGAGTAAATAATGAGTTAACAAGGAAACTTAAAGACATTGGTGAACTTAGAGAAGAGAATGACAGATTGAAACATGAAGTGAAGATGCAACAACAACATAATGAGATGATGAAAAAGGTTGAGGATAGTTCCAAGAAAATTGGTGATTTTCTAATCAGTCAAAGAGGACTTGGAAGCACTACTAGATTAGGCTATACCGAACAAGGAGAATCATCTAAGAAAGCTGAATAGGTGAACAAATAAAAAAGTCAAAGACCCAAGAAGCTATCATGCTATCATTGTGGTAAACTGGGCAACACTTCAAATGTTTGCAGGAGTAAAGCACAAGGTAAACCTAAAACCACTCCTAAATTCAATGGTCATTGTTATAATTGTAACAAGTATGGACATCAAGAATATGATTGTAGATCTAAGTTGAATAGGACTCCTAACAAAACCTACATGGAGAAACACTGTCACACTTGCAATATGCATGGACACACTTCACAAGAATGCAGAACAAAGATGAAGCAAGTCTAGACACTGAAAGGATAGAACAAGACCTATCAACCGAGAAGACAGGGTAATGATTGTACTTGGGATTATAACACATTGGTTAAGTACATAGCATGTGGAAGGTATGGACATATTGCAACTAAATGCATGAGAAATAATTGAAGAGGCAGATCTCGTAGCTGGACAACTACTGGTATGGCATATTTACACTATCATAAAGTCAGTCACCTAAGTAAAGATTGCAGAGACCAAGCACTAGAGACACAAATATTTGAAAATGGAAATACAATTAAAGATATCAAGAGGATAAGAAACACTATGTGGAGGAAAGTATAAAATGATAATGCTGAGTCAAGCAATGCAGTCAGTGAAACCTTGTCCATTGGATTGGGTGACATTGCCACCTCCACCTAAGTTGAAAAGGTATGTATGGAACTGATAATTCAAATTGGTTATATTAATTATACAGTTCCTTATACTAAGTGATCTCATACCAAATCTGCATGAATTAAGATGAATTATGGTTTTACAAGTTTTGAGCTTTAAGTGTTTACAATCGGTATATGTTAGACCGAGTGAGAAGTTGCCAATCAGTAAATATTATGCAAGGTTAACTGAGTGTCAGTATTAACCGAGTGCAAATTTACATGTTAACTGAGCTTATGTTATTTTGTGGTATACACCAAGTTTGACAATTATCATCGAGCTATGTTAGGTCGAGCATTTATTGCAAAACATTTTGAGTGGGAATTTGAAAATGCTATAAATACATGGTGAACTTAGTTCATTTTTCACATAGCAACCACGAAGAGAGAAGATTCTACAAAGCGATTTCAAGAAAAGTATTTTCAGAGCATTTGAGCACAGATTTAAAGAATTCTAAGAAATCTCTTCGCCATTTTGAGTAAGTAATATCATTACTGAGCTGTTCATTTGTTACTTACCGAAACCCTAAATGAGAAACAATGGTGTCCACATCAAAAGTGAATAAGTACAAGTATGCAGAGGAGGAGGAAGTGAACTTAATTTTTTATGCTACTTGCAATGAACCTAAATACAAACTTCACCCCAAAGTGGCGTCACAAATTGACAAAATGGGAGCTTTTTTGAGCATACCACCTAGGGTTTTGCTGTTAGAAGACGTCCGTTTGTATATTAACTACAAGATAGGTGAAATCGTAGATTTTGAGTTATTTGATACTTATCAGAAGTTTTGTGGATAAGATGGAAAGTTGAAAACTGATCGCGAGCACCTGAGAGTTAAAGGTTTGGTTAATGCCCTAAATTTCTTGAAGGTTTTAAAATATGAATGGATAAGAATAGTTCTGAGTCGGTATCATGATGGGAATTTATGGTTGGATGAGCCTATAAAAATCACAAAGAACACCATACAAGCGGTAACCAGATACCCAACTACTGACAAAGTCAAGGCACTAATGAGTGCATTGAGAACCGAGATAGAGAAGAGTACTGGAGCTGAATGGGATGACAAAGCAATGAAAGATCCCGAGATAAGATTTGGAGTGTATTTCATAGGGTACAAGACCATGTGGTGCATTTGATTTTGTGTATAAGGTAGTGAAGAAGGGATTCCAATTGGACCTTGTTGAGCTACTATTGAAGCAAGTATAGGAGAATATGAAGACTATCTGGTCGGCTAAGTCCAACACTTGTAAGTTTGGATCCTTACTACTTTGCATATTATTTTATGTGAATTTTTTTTTCCCTTCGATCGGTAATGTAGATTGGTCAACTGACAAGCCTGTCACACTCCAGATCACATATTTGATTAATAGTTTGGGAGACAATTTTGTCAGTCTATTAGATAGTTATTTTGAATAATTTAGGGAGAGGATGAACTCAAGAAGCATAATTCTGAGACAACTAATTGAAGAATATGAACATGATATTTGTTTTCTAGTTGATATAGATCATACTTTGATAAAGGCTATGGAACCAAGGACAAAATGGTTAGCCCTTATGGGTTAAGAGTTAGATATTGATTATGAATCTAGATCAATAAAGGCTTTATTGGCTTAGCCTAAGGACCTGAAAGATGCTAGGTTTGGCACATTTGAAGAATCCAAGACAAGGATAAAGACATACCTAGTTATTGGTTAAATAGCAAAGAAATCCAAGAAAATGATGAGCAATTTGGTAAATAAATTTGGAGATGATGTTGAATCATCCGAGAGCATATCAGTTGAAGTGGCAACTGAAGGTCAGTTCTTTTTGACAAACCACATGATGATGAAGAAACCAAGTTTGATAGAGATGTAGATTCTACACTGGTTTCGACCACTCCTACTCCAAAGATGAAGGTAGAAGTGTAAACAAGGGCACACACAAGATCAACCATTATAGCTTCACCTCCATCAAAGAAAGGATTTGTGGAAATAACAAGGCCTACTACAACAACACTGAAAAAAACTTACAAGAAAAGAGGTACAAAAGCTACAATCGAGGCCCCTAAGAAAAGAAGAAATTTAATCAGAGGGAAGGATGAAATTGATGATGATGAAGATGATACTGAGCAATTCAAGGTTTTTGTTAATAAGAACCATTCAATTGATGAAGTTGCTGAAGATATAATAGACAATGGAGGTCTAAGTGATCCCCATATCAGCCGGTTTGAACACCTGTCAACCGAGGATCAACATAAAATTGAAGAAGCTGTAATTCAAATGATGATTAAATTAAAAAAGGTACCCATTGAATTTTCTAAATATGTACCTAAGGCATTATATGAAATAATTTCACACAGATGTACATATGTATTGAAAACCAAAAAGAGAATGAGGGATCAATCCCTAGTTATGGCAATGCCTACATTACCAGTTCCTGAAGTTGAGGACTTGATGAAAAATTACTCTAAAATATTCTTAGTAAAGAGTTGATCACTACAGATACTTGATGAGAATCTAGCAGATATTGATGAGAATAGTCAACTTATGTGGACTTCGATTCTATAAGCCCAAGTTGAGTCAGAAAAGATGGCTTTGGCTATAATCCTCGAGAGGAAGCTCAAGACAAAAGGTAAGGGCATTCATTCTAATGATGTAGATTTGGCACCAAAGAACACAATCGATCTATCAAATACTAAGGTACCTGATACCACTAATGCCATTAAGAACATAAGTGTAATCTAGGATGCACTTGAGAAAGTTACAATACAGGGAATCACTGATGATTAAAATGATGTACTCATTGAGGACATTACAAATGGTGATCTTGACGACATCAAAGATGATGAGGATATCACAATTGTTGGAGCTCAACAAGAAGAGAAAACCCCTACCGAGCCAGCAGTAAGTTCTATACCGGGTGAGCTTTCAATCTTAGTTCAAGCTATTGATATTATTACACAAGAAGAACCTAAAGGCTCAATCCCCAAGAAATCCAAAGATACAAAAAGGGAACAAGGTACAAGCACTACCAATACTGTAGAGATAGAAATGCCTAAGGAAAAAGAGGTAGATACACAGGACCAAGATGACCCCAAGCCTACCAAGATAACACAAACCGACACTACATTCAAAGCTCCATCTCAATCAACTGAGACACAGGTCACTGAGGAGTAGAAGAAAGAAGATACAGTGTCTATTGAGCCAGATAAACCAAGTGTTGAGGTAAAGGATATAAAGGATATAGTTCCATTTGTCAAATCATCACCTCAAGAGTCCAAGAAGAAGAAGAAGAAAAGAAGCATGGAAAAGGGCCATTCACACTTGATGAAGCCATTGAAATTCCTGACTGTGACCTATGGACTTTGGACCCTGATGAATTGAGGAAGTAAGGGGAACAATTCACAAGGAAAGAAGCACAAGAGAAGCTGAGAAAAGAGAGAAATAGAAAGAAAATACTAGAGGATGTGAGAGACATCTTGCAACAAGATGTACCAGAAGTCCAAATCAATGAGGAAACACCCATATTGGACCAACTTGCAACTCTAGCAAATGCAAGAGCTACACTATTGAAGCAATGCAAGAAAAGAAACTAAATTAAGAATGCAAGATTAAGCTAGAAATGAAGCTAAGATAAGAAATTAAATGACAAGATTATTCTAATAATGTAAGAATGCAAGATGCTAAAAATGATCAAGATTAGGGACCCTTGAGCAAGGTAAGATCTTTGTTTTAAATAAATTGCCTCAAGAATGAAGGGTGGAGATTAAGAGGAAAAATAATGAGTGATTGAGATGAAGAGGCAAAAGGAGATGCAAGGTTAGGTAGAGATGAGTGGTGAGGATTAAGATGCAAAAGGGAAATGTTAGGTAGAATAAGACAAAATAGAAATTTGAAAGCATAAATTCCTTTTAATTTTTAATTAATCAAGATTAAGTGTGTGCACACATGTGAATGTGTTCTTTTAATAAAAGTGTAGAAACTTTATATTAAAAGTAAGGTTTTAGCAATTAAATAAATATGCAAGCTCTAGAAATTAGACCATAGTATAAGCTTGATATAAGATTTTTTTATTTAATTATGTAAAGGGGATTTTAAGAGTTACTCTGCACAATTATGCCTAGTAAGAGGCAATTTGATCAAAAAGGGGGGTTCAAGTTCTACTAGACCAATTTTATGTGATTACAAATACTATAGCAGTTAATCTTGGTACTGAAGAGGATTCGAATGTCACATACATTGAAAATTCCCTCAATCAACAAGAAAAAGAAACCATGAATGCATTTTTAAAGAAGGCACAAATCAATTTTGCATGGACTTACAAAGATATGCCTGGGCTAGATACTGATCTAGTTGTACATCATCTTGTTGTAGATGCAAAAATCAAACTTATGAGGAAAAAATTACACAAGATACATCCACAACTAGCACTCTTAGTAAAAGTTGAATTGCAAAAGATTCTTGAAGCAAGAATTCATCAGACCCATAGAGTATCCTAAGTGGTTCTCTAACATTGTACCAGTGGGTAAACCCTCTAGAGGCATCTGAATTTGTACTAATTTTAGAGATCCCAATCTCTTTTATCCTAAGGATGATTTTCCACTTCCTAATATTGACATCATAGTGGATTTTTCTTTTGGTAATGAGATGTTATCCCTCATGGATGTATATTATAGATATAATTAGATTCACATAGCAGTAGAAGACCAACACAAAACTACATTCACCACACCTTGGGGTACGTTCGATTACCAAGTCATGCCTTTCAGTCTCAAAACTTTTGGTGCCACATATCAGAGAACCATGAAAAATATCTTCCATGACCTCCTTCATGTAATTATGGAAGACTACATGGATGATATTTTAGGAAAATCCAAGACATGTGAATCACATATTACCATCCTTACCACAATCTTTGAAATATTGGAGAAGTACAAGGTCTGACTAAATCCCAAGAAATGTGTCTTTGGTGTACAATAAGACAAGTTGTTAGGCACATTGTCTCTCATAGAGGAATAGAAGTGGATCCTAAGAAGGTGAAGGCCATCTTGGAGATGCCACCTCCTAAGACTCTAAAACAATTATGTAACTTGCAAGGTAGACTTCAGTCCATCTGAAGATTTGTGTCTCAATTGGCAGACAAATTAAATCCTTTCTCCTACTTATTAAGAAAGGATATAAAATTCATTTGGGATTTCTTGTGTCGAAAGGCCTTTGAACAACTCAAATAATATCTAGCTAATCCACCAGTGTTGGTCCCGCCTGTTCTAGGTCAACCTTTAATCATATACATCTTAGCAACTACAATAACGTTGGGTGCTCTCCTAGCACAACTAGATGACAATGGAAAGGAGTGTGCCATCTACTACCTCAGTAGAAATTTTGTGGGTTATAATCTTAAATATAAAGCTATTAAGAGAGCTTGCCTAGCTGTAGTATTTTTCACATAGAAGCTACATCATTACATGCTCAATCATAAGGTACAGTTGATAGAAAAGATTGACCCACTCACATATTTGTTATCTAAAGCCGCTTTGACAGCTACACAACAAAATGGGTGATGATACTCAGTGAGTTTGATATTGTCTACACAGAACACAAGGAAATTAAATGGCAACCAATTGCAGATCAACATGTAGAGGCTCCCATTCTAGAGATAATCCTATTGTCACCGATTTTCCAATTGAAACCATCATGACTGTTACCCCTAGCATTCAGTGGAGGCTCTACTTTGATGGATCTTTCACCCAACAAGGATCGGGGGAAGGTATTCTATTTATTACACCACAAGGGGATTTAATCTCTAAATCATACAAATTGACATTTGCATGTACCAACAATATAGAAGAATATGAGGCCTTGGTCATAGGGGTTTGCCAAGATGTTAGATGGAAGACCACAAGTTTTCTTGTTTTTGGTGACTCCCAATTGGTCAACAAACAAGTAATCGATTAATATCACACAAAGGATGTAAGCTGCTTCCTTATCACCCCATGGTCAAAGATCTCAAGCAAAATTTTATAAGCATCATTTTTAGCAGATCCCTAAAGAAAAAAATAAAGCAACAGACGCCATGGCTAATATTGGCTCTTTGATATCTATGCCAGAGACAAGTACTCGATGCAAATTTCTTGTCAAGAATCTCATGGTCCCTGTCTATGTCCAGTCAGATGATGAGATGGTGTGTGAAATTGTTAGTCCCAAATCACCATGGTACCAAGAGATCCTTTCCTACCATCATGTTAATATCATTACCCTCACGCTTACACCTAACCAACAAAAAACCTTCATCCTCTGAACATCCATCTATACAATCCTTGGAGAAAACCTATTTTAAAAATAATTTGATGGAACTCTTCTTTGATGTCTAAATTTAGAGGAAGCACAAACAACCTTGGAAGAGGTACATCAGGGAATTTGTGAAGCCCATTCCACTAGCCTCACCTTAGAAAATAAGTTTCTATGCACTAGATACTACTGGTTGATAATGGAGCAGGATGCTTATCGCTATGTAAAGAAATGTGTTCCTTTTCAACAACATGGAAATTTGATACATGCACCCACTCAATCCGTTCAACCCACCATCACACCTTGGCCTTTCTCCCACTAGGGTTTTGACCTTGTGGGACATATATTCCCCAACTCACCCAGTGGCCACAAGTACATTTTAGCTACCACATAATATTTCACCAAGTGGGTTGAAGTAATCCCCCTCACCCACACTACCAACAAATAGATTTTGAAGTTCATCTTGAACTATATCATTTGTCTTTATGGCATCCCAAAATACCTCCATACTGATAATGGATCACCCTTCAAGAATAGAGATGTCAAAAAACTTTGTAAGAAATTTGGCATTACCCACTATTGCTCATCCAAATACTTCCCATAGGGCAACGGTCAAGTTGAGGCTACAAATAAAACCATATTGAAAATTCTTAAGAAGACCTTCAATGATGTTGGTTGTGATTGGCACCTGCAACTCAATCCTTCCCTCTAGGCCTACTACACCTCCATCCATAATCCCATTGATGCCACTCCATTTTCCCTTATCTACCATCCCGAGGTTGTCTTTCCCATTGAAATTGAGGTCCCTTCCCTCAGGATTTTTCTCAAAAACATGATATCTAAAGAAGAATACCAAGTTTCCCACTTGCAAGAGCTACAACTCATTGAAAGACATCTCAATACCCTTAGCCACCTCTGTGCGTATCAAAATTGCCTATGCTTATAGTTCAACAAGAAGATCAAACCTCACAAGTTTAAGATTGGTGATTTGGTCCTACAACACAACATGAAAAACCTCTAGAGTCGAGAAAAAAAATAAAAGTTTGAACCTAATTGGTTAGGTCCTTTTGTTGTTACTGCCAAGTTCAGTTATGTGGCATATTAGATAGAAACACCAAAGGGAGATTCGCTCCCTGATCCTGTAAATATTTTGCATCTAAAGTGATTTTATGCGTAGGCATGCATTCAATTCTTGTATAGTTTTTATTTAGCAAAAAATCCTAAAAATTAGAAAAATCTTGAGAAAATATTAAAAATAAAAAAAAGTTTTGCACCAAATACAAAAACATCAGAAAGTTAAGAAAATTCCATAAACAATACATATGATCTTGAAAAAAATCCTAAAAATCCTAAAAGTAGAAAAATCGTAAACAATAGAAAAAGTTCCTCATAAAAATCATTGTCATGGTGAAAACCTGGTAAACAGGCACCTTGACAAAAAATTAATAAATAAATAAATTCATCCAGCAGTGAAAACTTGGCAAACAAGCACTCTAGGAAAGTACCATGGTGAAAAACCTATTCCAGGAACCATGGTAGCATTTTTGGATCTATTGTCTTCTCTCTCCCACTGTACATATCCATCCTCATCCTCATCCTAGTTCAGTTTCCAATCCCTATTCTGTACATCGCAATAAAGATCCAAGAAAAATCCCAGCAAGCTAACCTTAACCCCATCACATTGAGCTTTTCCCAAATATAGTGACCACAAAATTTCTTATCAAAATAAACATGAAGATAGAATCTCTAAGCTATTATTCTTGTCACATCTATTGCTAGTGAATATTCATCTTATGCGTCCTTCCTTAGTCATCTCAAATCAAACCCATCAATCCTATCCCACCCCTAGAAAGAACTATGGACCGAATGAATACTTTGTCATAAGGCCTTCTTTGTTGATTTTATTCTTTTGTGTTAGTGTATACTACCCATGATTGCCTCGATCGTTTATATCTTGGTATATTATGAATTGCAAAACTTGATACATATGTCATTTTTTGTATGATTTATTTGTTGATACTTTAAGAACATTCATGTTAGTTTATAGGTTATGATTATGCGTATCTTATTGAGGGCAACAGGTTAGCACACTTATGTCCCTTTTATGACTTGGGTGTGCCTAGACCTCTCGAATAAGCATAGATCATTGGTTCTATCATAACTAGAAAATCCACATCTACATTCCTAAAGCTATCTAATGTGTCTGAGAGTCTAATCCATGCAAAGGAACAATTACATATGTTCTTTTATAATACATGATGCATACCTCCTTTTGCAAAATAAAATTAGGGTGTTCTCTCTGACACAAACACAAGTGATCCCACTAAATCATGTAGTCATGTTGCATTATAGTTTAGTTGCATATTAGTTAGTATCTTTTCTGCATTTTGTTTGAGGCAAGGGTCTTTTTTATTCACCCTTCCCCCCCTCCTCGGTGGTTAGTTGATCCTTTTGGGTATAATGGACACACAAAAATAACAAAATAAAAAGGGTTTTATCCTATTGCACTCCACCTCATATAGTTAAGTTTATTTTGTTACTAACATTTAGTTCCTAAATTCATTTAGTTCATTAATAACATTCACTTGCATTAAGATTCCTCCACTACCTAGTTACTATATAGATTCATTACATCAACCACCATTAATCATTAAATATGCATTGCATGTCAAATAAATCTAATTAACCATTAATCATTAAATATGCATTGCATGTCAAATATATCTAATTAATCATTAATAATTAAGTATGCATTGCATGTCAAATATATATAATTAATCCCCATAAATCATTACTCATTAAATATCCATTGCATATGTCCATATACCCATCCATAAACATCATCGTATCATATACATACAAAAATTGCTACTTCACATGCACATAATCCACATAAGGCCTGCATCATAAACATATTAGAATATCATGTAGTATAACTTTCACATAATCACACACATCCTGCATCACACACGTCAGTCACATAATCTAGAACTATACACACATAACACTTCATAAAGCTTCATAATCCATCATATAAGACCATAAAATTTCTCCAAAAAATCTTATATAATGTCATCATACTACATCAATAAAATGGTACATCATGCACCTAAGGCTTGCTACACATATGCATCTCATCCAAAAAAAATTTATCCTATATAATCAACTGGATCAAGTGGCCCCTGGGAAGATGTCCCTATTGTCCTAGTATCCCCCTACAAACCTCATTTCACGGTTTCCCCTTCTCCTCCCGCATTGTCACCTCTTGCATCCCTATCTCTTGATGGCCTCATGGATACTGACGCTATTGACCCACCTAGGGTTCTCTTTGATATCCCACACTCTGAGTAGGGTGGTTGTCTCTTCTCTAGAGGTACTGTCTGGTGATAGAGGGTCATATAATAGGTCACCTCTATCCATGCCCTTATGATATCTCTTTATGCATCTAAGCTAGCTATCAATAACTTCCCCATACTTGATATGGTTTCTACTTGTCTCTCTATCTCTCACTCCCCTTGATATGTCTCTACCCATCTTTGCCATGTATCCCTCTCAAATGTCATCTGCTAGGTGAGCTAGTCTGTCTATCTTTACATCTCCTCTATCTATCCCTATAATTGAACTATCTCCTCCCTATGTCTCCTCTATACCTATACCATTCTTTGTCATGGTAAATGCTCTTGCATTCACTCATCCCTGTAGTATGGCTAGCTCTTTCCACATTCTCTCTGCCTATATCTCCACCATGTCTTCTCTATCCCTCTATGCTATAGCAATTGCCTCGGCCCTATCTATTCTATCACTCTCTACTGTCACAACTACCTCTAACCATATCACCTAAGCCTAAAGGATGACTATCTACTCATGGTCCCTTGATCTCTCATCTCCTCTTATTCCTCCTAGCCCCATATCCTTATCCTTTGGTAGTGGCCCATAGGCCACCTCATCTCTATCCATCTGTACTGCTCCTGAGGCGTGAGGAAGCCCACTCGCAGTTGGTCTATGAACTATACCTCTCCTTTGCTTTGTATCCCATCTTTGTGTCTCCCTCCTAAATCTTTGCACTTCTACTGGTCTATCCTCTCCAATATCCCTGTAATCCTCCTCAACTCCCTCCTCACTATCCTCCTCATCCTTCTACTCTAAATCTATTTTCTCTCCTACCCCTCTCACTCCTTCTCTATTAGACTCACTAGCCTATGCCTATCCCACCACACTACATACTTAGTTGTAACTCCTATATCTACCACCTATCCCTATGCTTCTACCTATGGTACTTGTTGCATACCTCTCTAACTGCTCCTTGCATTACATAGATCCACTCCGATCCCCCATACTGACCCAATCTCTCTGGAGATGATGGGATGTGGATAACTATCTAGAACAGTACCCTATATGATACCAAACTATCTGCAAAACCGTGATGGCATGTACCTAGCTATCTATAACATTATCATCCTAATTAGCCAATAGTCTATCAACACATATCCTAGATACTCTACATCTAGGCTACCATCCTCTCTCCCTACCTGCTCATCCTAGTAACCCCACACCTCACAGCCTCTGTACTATGTCCACTTGAACCATAGTAGCTTGTCTGGAATCCTCCTCCATATCTCTACTGATTTCACATCTCCATAGGATAATGGTGGTCTGTATCGACATGTGAATGACTCATATCACTATCATCTCCCATCTCCTCATAATGGTCATACCATTCTGATGTGATTCTAGGCCCAGAAAAGTAACAATGTCAGTCCCGGTCCTATCATACGTTGGGTGTGGTACGCACACATATAAAGATCATAATACAACTGCACCAATATCAAATACCCCCAGTAGTACTCTATCTCCATCTCCTCCTCTAGTATATGGATCAAAACCCTTGCCCATCCAATAGGAAATCCATGCCTTGAATGGTCAGACATCAGCCTCCCTCCAATCAATCTAGCTAAATATAAGGTTAGTCGGGACGATCCTACCTCCATCCCCCTTTGCCATAACATCCACTATCGATCAATGGGAAACTGGTCTACCCACCACGTGAATCTCTCCTCCAAAAACCCCTCTTCTCTCTCCAATCGATACTCAGGCATCTCTCCGCTGATCGGTACCCGCAGAATCCTTCACATCTAGTCAGGTCACTATCGCCTCTTTGGTTGGTAGGTGGAAGTTTGACGTGTTTGAATGCCACCTCTTGATCAATGAAGTCATGAACACATGATGTGCACTTAGATGTGGCCAATCATGCACATGCTACAACCTACATAGTGTCACGTATCCCCACTCCAAGTCGGTGAACTCCGCTCATAATGCCATCATATCTGACCATCGCTCCTTTGACCTAATTTAGTAGTCTAACTCCTGCATCCAGTAAAACTCCATAGTTTATCATCAGCATTGGTCAAGCCCAACCCCTCATCCCTATCCTACTTTCTTGGTCCTTGAGCAACTTCCCCCCCATCGTCTTCCCTCGTTCTCCCCCGACAGGTGGCCCTGTTTTGTCCTTAGGTGGTCAGAGCCACTCGTCCACTGATAGGCTGCCCTGTTCCACCCTTGGGTGGGCGAGGATGAACAGACGACCCCCTCGCCCCTTACCAAGAGAAGCCACCCTTCCACAGATGGGTGAACCTCCCTCGCTCTTGGGTGGGTGGGTGCCTTTATTGTCTTAGGGTAGGTGGGGGCCTCCAACCCTCGGATGAGCGACTTTATACTGCTTGTGGGTGGTCGTGCAGAGCCACCCTTCTAGTGGTTTGTCCACCAACAATCCCATGCTACATGTAGATGGCCTACGCCAATCGTTAGCGGTCACCTAAGGGCGTCTTCACTGTCCCCCCTCCCTCTATTGCCTCCATCTAAAACTAACTTTCTCAAAAAAATAAAAAAATAATAATTATAAATAATCAACTAACCAATCAAAGCTAAAAACAAAGGCAAGTTTTTAACTTACTAGATCCCTCCTATTCGCTGCCTATCGATAAATCCATACTCTCTCTCCCATCTGTTTCATGTCTTGTCACCTTGCCATTTCTTCTCCTCTCCTCTCTTTCCTTATGGTAAAAATGAGCTCTTTTGACCCCTTTTTGTCCTTTTATAAGATACTTTATAATGGGCTCTTTTTTGCTTCTTTTTTACCCCATTTTTTTTTAAAAGTCATGCAAAGTCTTTTCTCCTCATTTTTTGCAAAAAATGGACGAAATTTTTATTTTCCCCTATTCTCTTGAGGGGGCACATCCTCCTACCACTTTTTTCCTTCATGCACCCCTTAGGTCCCATTTTTCCTCTGGGGCATCTGTGTTTTCTTTTCTTTGTCACGATGCCATTTTTGACACCACATCAAAGAGGGGTAAAATGTAGACACTTAAATTTGTCCAATTAACATTAATTAAATTTAATTAATGATCCCAAATAAAATTATAGTTAATTTTAATTATTTATATTTTTTATATTCATCTATCTATTTAATTAAATAAATTCACTATCTATAGTATTTAAATTTAATTTAATTACTACCCCTCCTAATGTATTAAATTTAATTTATTACATGTTTCTCCATATTCCTTTTTTTTAAATAAATTTTTAATTTATTTATTTTTCCACATGCTTTATTTCTACTAAACCATGATTAAATTAAATTTTATTTGATTTAATCTTAAACCTAACCTAGATGCTATCCTACACATATCACTTTCTTTTTAACAAGCCTATTTATTAATTAACTAAGGTTAAATAAGCTAATTTTTATCTTCCTACAAAGATTAGTCCTAATTATTTGTTCACACATGTGTGAGCAAATAATTTAAAATTCACATTTTCAAAATTTGTTAAAAAAATACCTAAACAAGGCTTCTTACATTTTTTTATGACACCTCTTACACTTTCCAAAAGTGTGAAAATTGACTTTCTCTTACATATCTCTTACACACACTTACACATGTGTACTTGGAGTACACAATGACCCTTCACATCCCAAGTTGCTCACATGTGTGGGTAAGTCTTGGAATTTGCATGGCTTATTTGTCTCCTTAGTAGCACCTATGTGGATGCCACATAGATGCCACCTCACTCGAGCCCTCCAAAATCTTATAAGTAAGACCCTTACCTCAAGAAAATCATCTATAATTAGTTTGCATTCATTCTTTCATTCTAGAATTTAGTGCTTTCATTGTAGTTTTATTACTACACATTTGGTTCTTGTCTGCATTCATAGTAGATTTATAACTTAAATTCCTAGATATTTTCATTAATGGCTAATCACAGTTTCATGCAATGGCTTCATTTATTCCATAGCTTCCTGCCATATGAGCTTGAGGGTTTCTTTTGTAGCTCCTCCTTGAACCTCTTTGACTTCTTGCATTGAATGCTTGAGGGTTGCTTCCATAGCTCCTCCTTGAGTATTTTAATCTTTATTTCAATATAGTTTGCATTTAGTAGTGGGATTTATACTTGTGTTGGGAGAGCACACCTACAACCTCTCTAAGAGTTTAAATCCAACAAGTCTTGGGTGCACTTTCTTCATGCTCATCTGAGGTTATGTGGAGAGTAATGTAGGAATGATAATGAATATGATTTATTTGTTAATTTAAGATTTGAATATGTACATGTATAACTAAAGTTTGAGTGTTTATGCTTGTTTCACATAGGTTACTTTTCCTCATATACAATACTAACCAAGAATTTTGTCACCTTTGTAATGAATCAATGGATGTATGAAGACAAAACACATATTGTCCCAATATGATAATCATATGAATATGATGTGATGAAGCTAAGTGCAACCTAATATGTAATAAAAGTATGTGTAACATTTCTTATGAATATGATCACATAGGAGAACTTTCATATAATCATATATATTGTTCAAAACTATATACCATATAGAAGTATTTTTCAAGATACTAGTAAGAATTTTCACAACCTTTATGATAATCATCAAAGAATTGTAGAAAAATATTATCCAATAGGTCTAAATGTCAAATCAAGTGACCATAAAAGAACTACAATGAAGAGATTGTTATGATGAACATGATTATACCTCAATCAAAGTACCAAATCAAAGTCAATGTGATGTAAACCAACCAAGTATACCAGTAGAGATGCAATCAAGATAACCTTAACATATTATTGTTTTGAAATTAATGCCAATACATGCTAGAAGGGGTCAATATAATCTCTAGATGTTATTGATGCTTTTCATGATGAATATTTTTATTTTTCGGGAGCTTATTTTGACGTATTTATTTAAATAAATAGATTTAAGAAGTTTTGTAGTTTATTTTCAAGTTGGGGAAAAATGGGGTGCTTAGTCTTATAAAGGGTCATTGATTATTATGGATAGTCCATAATAAATTTTCATCAAGATTTGAATATAAAACTTATCACTTAGATTTACTATACTAATTTTTTATATTAGTCAACAACAAAAACTAGGGTGTTGACCCTTACAAGACCACTACTCAAGGGCGTATATACACAACACACTAGCAAATAAACATCAAAAGTAACCTAGAATAGAACTAATAAAGTAGATAAACATAGGCCATAGTTTAGCAATCTATACCCATGAAAGTTAGCACCATGGTATAGAGTAGACCAAACAAAGGAGAACAAACTAAAAATCTATCCAGAATCCTACTAGTACAACCTAAGCCATATCACAACCAACATAAGCGCAAAAAACCACGTGGGCTAAAAGAAAATATATATAGGAAGGCCCCAGAGGGGTAAGGGGTCAGATCCATGTTAAAAATTGTGTGAGGATTTAATATCATAACCAAATTGATGTAGTACATGGGACCAATAAGATTAGTGAAGAATTTGAATAAATCTTTATAATTTCCTTTTTCCTATTCATCACTCCCAAGAATCTTTTGTTGCCTCAAGAAGATAAACGTTGCCGAGGTGTGCATCACATGAAGATGAATTTGGAAAGGCTTCTAAGTTTTTTTTCCACCTTGCTCACTCTATTTTTAAGATTGTCTGCCTCATTTTGTATACTTGCCAAATTTGAGGCCGAAGTAGGGTTAAATCCAGATAGAATATGGTTCTTCTCATTTGGTGGCATGTCAGTCCCAAGATCGACACATCCCTCCTTCACTTTATCAAAAGTTTGGTTTGAGTTGTTGGAGGTCGATTTATTTGAGTTACCATTATCACCAATCACCAAATCATCATCCTTTGTGTTCTTATTTTTCTTAGTCCCATTATCAACTGCCTAATTTCCTTGTTTAGTGTCTTCCTCAGAATCATAATCAACATGTAGCTTTTTTCCATTTTTAGAAAATCTACTTGCCAATATGTTGTACCTTCAAGGGGTGCTATGCTTCTCCTCCACCTCCTCATCATTATTAGTGTTAGCAACCTAGACAAAGAATTTTAATTTTTTTGTAGGAGGCGAAGGGTTTATGCCTTTCTTCTTGGAGGTAGAAAGAAAAGATTATTTATCTTTAGGGCCAACCTTAGGCGCAACAGCATCAGAGTTCAGAATTTTTAGGATGCTAAAATGGGAGGCAATCTTTCTAGTTCCCATTTTTATAATATCTTTATTCTTGTTCTAACTAGGCATGGCAACAATGTTATATGACATGGGGGAGGGGGGTTGTGACATAGGGGCTTCATAGATAATGATAGGTTTAGGAGGGAAGAGGGCCAAATAAAAATTATAAAGTCTAAAAATAAGGCTTTGGTGCAAGTAAATTAGTTTTTTACCCTGACAAACACTATCCTTGATATCAAACACAAAACTCTCAAGAGAATTCAATAGGAAAAATGGAAATGAGATGATTTCATGATTCTTGAAGTGATTAAGAAGTGACATATGATAATAATAGTAAACTTTAAAATTCCTCTCTAGAGTAAAGTACCTCATGATCATAAAATAGACCTTGTCCCAAAGAGGTAATAGCTCAACCCTGGTGTATCCACCTTGATTCTTACCAGAGCCTTTCTACCCTTAAATAACCCATTTAGACTATCATTTTCTACTATTTAGATAGTTTTCTTCCATTTCCTACCCTTAGTAGAAATCCTATTGGCCATGGTGATGACCTCTTCACTAATTTTAAAAGAAATACCCCCAACTGAAACCCTTGTCTTATCCCAAGAGCTGCAAAAATAGGCATAGAGTCCCTCATCAAACCCATTAATGGACTCAATAAAATAAAAAACTTCACCCTCCTTACAGATGTGCCACATTGTGGGCTCATTCATGAAGTTATCCATTTTTCCTAACTCAATTTAGTTTCAATCACCCCCCATAACAGTAATAGAATACAAAGGGAAGTCAACTCTAAAACAAGAACTACAACTCTTAATACAACAAAGGAAAGTTTTCATTAAGACAAGTGATTTAAAGACGATAAAAATACCTGTTTGTTTGGTTGGGTGAAATCATTTAACCATCCTCTCAAAAAAATAGACTTATGCAAGCTATAGTTTCCCACAAGCATGAGTCTTTTCAATACAATGCATATAGTCTACCTTTCATTAAACAAGAGGTAATGATAAATTGAAATATCACCAGTTATGTTAATCATGTAATTCCATGTCATTATTTTGAGGTACACTTTGAGATTAATATAATCAATATGATTATGTAGAGGTCGCCTAGGCAAGAAACTACACTATAAATAGTAATTAATTACCCTTTGGCTAATTCCTCCCCACTAAGTATAACTAGCTTGCCACATCATTAGTCTCGTATTCAAATTCAAAATATTTTGGTCCATTCCTCACTTCTACTGAAAACTAAATAGGTAAGGGTAATGAGATACCCAACATCCTACAGTATATAGGAGGAGACACTACTTCCAAAGTAGGGTGTTACACATCATCTCCCTTGGGTTTTCAATACTCTCTAATCAAGAGAGTTTGCACATCAATTAGGAGGGAAATATGATTTTTCCAACACCTCAACCTCTCTAGATTGTATCCATTTTCAACAAGAGGGTCTACAATAATTTTTCCCTCCCTTTAAACATGGTTGATAGTGGAAGACTCAAATCCATGCAAGAGCCTGTGAATATCACCCAAAATAGCTTCCACAGACCACATGATCTTGAACAACTCTTTAATAGCACCTATGATGAGCTTGGAATCTTGTTAGTGATCTAATCCCAATTGAGAGTGCAATCCTGAATCCCCCAAAAAGGCCCATTCCCTCTTCTTGGTTTTTCATATGTTTGGGAAACACACCACTAAAGGATACTACTAACATCCTAGACTCATCTTTGATCACTCCTCCTGTAGGATCACGACCCTAAGATTGCTTTGTTGTACCATCAAAATTTAATTTTGACCAGTTTGAATGAGAGTCCATTTTTTGTTTTTCCTTTTGAGCTTTTAAGACATGTCAAACTTCCCAAAGGATCCCTATAAACCCCAATTCCTTTAAATTTGGTGATCACTGAGAGAGGGATGAATAGGTGGACAAGGGAACTTGGAGACACTTAAATTTTCTAATAGCATCTTATGGAGCATTCCCAAAACCACCTCTGATGCTTTCTTTTTCATGAAATATCTTGTTGTTTCTTTCCTTTTGAATTTCCTAATATAGGTATGGAGGGATTTTCCACCACAATTGTATGATATTAGGATTGGAGGAGGTCCCTTTCCAATTGAAGGCGATATGTCGAACATCCTTATTTATCACCCAGTGGATTTGAAGTAATTATAGGACTCTCTATCACAACTCACATGTAAAGGGGTAGTGTATGAGAAGATGGTTAACTAACTCCTCATTGTGTTTATAGAGGACACACCAGTTTGGCAATTGCAGCCCACATTTGATGAGATCGCCTTGGGTAAGAATCTTGTCATGTATAAACCCCCACCAGAATAAGTTGATCTTAAGGATTAATTGGGATTTCCAAACCTTTCTCCATAGGCCATTTTGTCCACCATCACATACAAGCACATCTCACCATGAATTCACCACTGGTACTATATTTCCATAAAAAAACTATCCTTTCTCAGGAACATTGAGTTCTCTCCTCTCCAAGTCTCCTTTGCAAATCTAGTGCCAGAGCACCAACTATTAAAGGCCTTGACATTGAAACTATATTTCTTTCTAAGATCTAGAACTGTGATATAAAATAATGTAGAATAATTATATGACTTGGCACATTCCATCTGTAACATGATATGTAATAAGAAAATTGAATAGGAGGTTAAATAATGCTTAACTTTTGATACCAATGATAATTGGCATGCTTGATTTGAATTGAGTAGTTGTGCTTAATGCCTTCTTCAATGACTATGAATGCCATATATGACTTTTACTTATGTAGTTTCATTATATGACTTGCACCAGTCATATAACTAATAATATAGTTTAATTATATATAATATAAAAATATAGAACTAATTGATAAAAAATAATATATAATAATGTGTATATTTCTTTTCTTAGATTTTGGATGATGTATTATGATGGATAATGATTATGGATCAAAATAGAGATAAGAAATATTTGTAGATTGTTATGGGTAATTTAACATAATGTTATGGACTTTTGGATAAAATCCAACTAGTGATGTTTTCTTTCAATTCTAATTCATATAGATAAGATATGTCAAATAAAGAAAGTGCTTTAGCAAATGCTTTAAGGATTTTGGCAACACTAGGATGAATCATTTCGCCTCCTTTTTTTCTTGATTAAACCCACATTGAATATTATTGATGTGATCAAGTAACATTTGTATTACACAAGATGTCTATAGAGAGGACTAATATGACATCTCTTCTTTTAATGATTACACAAGCCTATGATCTAACATGCTTTGAATCCTTTCCCTTTTAATCAAATGATTTACAATGCACATGGCTTGTGTAACTAGGATTTGAAGGAATGTATCTAAATATGATGATCAATATCTCACTTTCAAGGAATTTGGTATGAAAGATGATACACAACTTGATTTAATTTAAAAAATCTTTGAAATTGAGGAAATTAAAATTATAAAATGAGGCACATAAAGTGATGCAGGAGCATCTTGGGTGTAAGAGCAATCTTGCATCACCCAAAAATATTTTTGTTTGCTTTTCAATAAGGGCTATCTTGTGCAGAGTTGCTATTTATGGAAACTTACTATTTTAGTAAGTTGGTCATATGATCTCAGAATGTTTTGATTTCACAGTTGGAGGTTCATCCTAGTCATTTCAGCCTACCAGTTGAGTTTCATTGCCACATCATCAATATTGGTGAAGTTATTGAGGTTTTTGGGTACGAAATCTTTCAGGTCAATTTTGAAGGCCTTAGAGGCTCCAGATCGTGATCGACCCCCGACTGATTAGCGCTAGCGCATGTCAAGTACTATAGATCTTGTCATGGCGTTTCTGAAAAGTGGTTACAATAGAAAAACGGAGCTACGGTTAAAAAGTTATGGCCTCTGGAAGTTGGGCTACCTAAAAGCATATTTGTATTTCTTTTGAGCCGACCCTATTGTAAAAATTGTGAAAATAAAATAATTCTATGTATAGTCAGCCTTAAGGGCTAAATTTATGGAACCTTCTCGGGTGGTGGAAATTGCCTATATAAAGAAGGTCTGTAGTGTTGTCTAGGCAGTTCTGGGTAGTACATCTGGGTATTGATTCGAGGCTTTGTCCTACAAAATATTGTAAGGAAATGCCCATGTGGCTTTGCATATTGTAATTTTGAAAGTTTGTAATCCCACATTTGTGCAGATAATAAGAAGCCAATTTTCTGTTCTTGCATATTGTTGTTGTTTCTCTATTTTTGTTATGTGTTGTGGTATTAAGGGGAGCACCCTTCATCATAAAGACACTTGGAACCATGTCCAAGCATCATAATTGCACTAGTGTTCTTATCTAAAGCACACTCACAATAGTGATGTTATCCAAGGGCGAGATCACAATATGATTGCATCTAAAATGTATCAAGAGATGAAATGAAAGGGTGTATAGTAGATGAATGAAGTTAATGTTAAAAACTAGAGGGAGGGTCTTAAGTTTTATTAGTTATTTGTGCCAAATCAACTCAAGTTGCATATTAAATTAACTAAAAATAAGGGCAAGACTACACGAGAAAAGTACAAGTACGCACTATTTTCTCTACATGGCCTTGAATACAATGTGCATACAAATCTACACAAATTATGTATGGTCAAGTAATTAAGTAGCTATAACCAACATTTTACAAGGATATTTTTTAGATCTAGTGCATCCTCTATCTATGTGAGTATAGTTAAGTCTCTAGATAAATTAATACATATGCCACACTATGATCCACTAGTAGCATTTGTTTCATTCATATTTACACAAATACAAAAAAAAAGCATTTTAGTGTTTTACAATTTTAGTACTTTTTTTTATTGAAACAAAGCAACTAAAGATACTATTTTACCATTATAATACTTAATTACATGGTTGGCAAACAATTAAAACCCTTGCCCACACAAAATGCAAACCCTATGATGGTCACATAGAGGTTTGAAAGTAAAAAAATAATAAAATAGGACATAATAATACTCACTTTTTTATTAGAAAACATATTCAAAATCATATTCAATAAAAAAACAAACAATTAATCAGATTTACCGACTTACATAATAGAATCTACCAATCGATATACTAAATAAGATAAATAACAAAAATAAATAAAAACAAGAAGGCTAAAGGAGGGAAAGTAAAAATAGAATTATTTTTAATGCATACAACTCCTGCATATGTCAAACAACTTAAAAGACACACAACAAAGTGCATATACTAATGTGGCTCTTTATTCATTTCATGACCATAATTTACATAATTTCCTACTTAATTCTCAGCCCTACAAAATAACCCAAATGGAAAAGGCCTTACCGTGAAAGCTACACTAGAAATAATTAAATATTAAAAATTAAAAAATAAACATCCATACACCAAAGCTACACTAGAAAAGAATTAAAAATAAAAATTATTGTCTGGCCATCACATGAGACCCGAGTCACGAGGTAAACCTAGGACAAGATTTTGTATTGAAAAATCTATTTCCATGTTATTCCCCACACATACATCAACTCTGAATCTATTTTCTTTTATCCTTAACCTTCCATACGGTTCATTTTTCCACTTTTCTTCTATGAGCATCATATATCTTAGTTCAATTATTTTATACTACAATTTTTAAATTGATATTTAAATAATAAAAATATTAATATTCAAAAATTTAAATATAATATTCAATATTTGAATTTTTACATATGATTTTAATAATTTTTATATTTTATTAATATAAAATCTATATAAAGCTCACCCCCATCACCTTCTCTAATGTGGGCACCCACAACTTTAATAAAGCTATGGAAATTTAGGTTAATCCCATGATGGCACCCAACCATTCACACACAAGCCTTTTCAAAGAATGATGAAAAATGAGAAAATAAAGAAAAGGTAAAATTACCAACATTATAAAAAATGAAGTAACAACATTAACATTAACATTAGGGTGCATGGGAAATAATATAATGAAAGCAAGGTATCTTTAGTCATTGTTTCTCTGCCAACTTTAATAAAGAATGATGAAAAATAGATTCCTTGAGTATCTCTTAAGCCTAGAATTCCATTGGGTGAGCAATACAATATATTAATTTTTGGTCAAATTAAATGAACTTGTATTAAAAGTCAAAGTACCATATTGTAGACCTCGTCAGCCATGTTCTTGTCGTTAAAAACAATAGAGATTGTTTAAAAATAATTAAATTTTAAACTAAAAAATAATTGGACCGTTACTTATGAAGAGATTCTATTATAGAAATTGCACGGCAATAGCATACTCTATCTTTGTCTTACATGAAAACAATTAATTAGTAGTGGAATTGTAGAAAATTACAGTAAGTATGAGAAGCTTGTGGAATTAAAAAAGAAAAAAAGGAAAAAATAAAGAAAGAAAGAAAGTATGATAAGTGCTTTTGTGGTTCTCTTTGCTCTCCCAATATAAGATTGTTTAAAGGGCCTTTCATTGCTAATTTTATTATTGTCTAAATATGGGGAATTATATTAATGGCTATAACATGTGGACAAAATAGTTTATGTTACCCCATGAAGAAAATTTGTGCACAACATATCTAATTTATAGATAAAACATGAGATCTTTAGAAATGCTATTCTATTTTAAGTAATTTTAGAAATAATATTGAAAAGGAGTAGTTGTTATGTTAGTTGTAGATTTTTAATAATATTAAAGAAAAATACATATGTTATTAGATTTAATTGAATTAAAAATAAAATAATGTTGTTATTGAACTTTGATTAATGTGAAGAAGATACAACTTATAATTAATGATTATTAGATAAATTAAATATTTAATTAATATAATTATTTTAGGTATATAATATATAAATATAAAATAATTGATACAAAAATAAATAAGAGTGTGTGTTTTTTTTCTGGATTTTGTATGTTGCAATGTGACTAATGATAATTGTAGATAAGAATAGAGATATCAAAGATTTG